>ML677383.1:296164-556399 GCA_007922305.1 Dermatemys mawii
CCACTCCAATTCCCTAACCCACTGCCACAGCCCCCTCCTGCACCTCAAACCCCTCATCACCGGCTCCACCCCAGAGCCCACATCCGCAGCTGGAACCTGCACCCCCGCCCCTGGATCCCAACCCCCTACCCCAGCCCGGAGTCCCCTTCCGCACCCTGAATCCCTCATTTCTGGCCTCACTTGGAGTCCACACCCCCAGCCCAGAGCCCATACTCCTCATACCCAACTCCGCTGCCCCAGCCTGGTAAAAGTGAGTGATGGTGGAAAGGGGATGGAGTGAGCAGGAGAGGGGCCTCAAAGAATGGGCAAGGCAAGGGTGGAGCCTCGGGAAAGGGGTGGGGCAGTGGGTGGAGAATGGGTGTTCAGTTTTGTGAGGTTAGAAATTTTGCAACCCTATGCAAACCCCATCTTTAATGTCCCCTGAAGAACAAATAGAGATGAACTTCCCATGGGAATCCCAACAGAGGTTTCTTCTTCAAGACCCACTCAACCCTCCTATGGGCTTTCCCGCTAGAGGGAAGATTTACTGTGTCCCCTCTAGAGAGGATGACTTGTTTTTGAAAGATAAGTTGTTTTGGTCCCTCCGTCTACAAATGGCCTTTAAAAAAACACTTCATTTGGAGATTTTTGGCTTTTTCAATGTTTTTCATTTCTATAACAGTTTTTAATCAAAATATTTCCAGTAAATGAGAGAGTTCTATAGAACATTAAAAAAAAATTCTAAAAAAATAGAAATGGGCCCATTTCGGACCCCCAAAAGAGAAACCAATTTGAAATTTCAAAAGTTTTTAGACTATTTTTTCCTTAGACAAAAGTCCTGTGGCTTCCTGTAAGGAATACGTGAAAACTGAGGAAGGAGCCAAGTCTTTAACTCAATGTTAATGGTAGGTGTGACGTTTCCCTGGTGTTATCTGAGCTGGTGATCTGCTAGGTCACTCCAATTCTCGACTCTTGGAGCCAGTCTTACCCTGTTGTGCTATGAGAACCCCCACTCCCGAGCTGCTCACACACAGTCTCTAGCACAGGGGTGGGCAAACTTTTTGGCCCGAGGGCCACATGGAGCTTCAAAATTGTGCAGAGGGCTGGGTAGGGAAGGCCCCGCCCCCTGACAACCCCCCTCAGAACCCCGACCCATCCAACCCCCCCTTCCTTGTCCCCTGATCGCCTCCCCAGAGACCCACTCCACTCTAATTGCCCCCAGAACCCCACACCCATCTAGCCCCCCTGCTATCTGTTCCCTGACTGCCCCCGCCCTAGTCCCCCCACACCCTAACCACCACCCCCAGCCCCTACCACCTAAGACCCCCCTCAAATTGGCTTACCTGCTCAGCTGGGCGCAGGGCCCCACGGCTCGCAACGCTCCACCTGGCCGCATGTCTTGCCGTGCTCTGCCCAGCATCCCGGGCTGGTGTGGGGAGTGCGGGGCCTCGCGGCTTCATGCAGTTGGCCCAGCACCCTGGGCTGGGAGCACGGGGCCCCGCGGCTTGCTGCGGTCAGCCCGGCCCCTGGCTCGGAGCACGGGGCTTTCCGCGCTGGGCCCAGCTTTCCGTGCTGGGCCCGGTCCCCCGGTCGGGAGCACGGGGCTGCGGGTCTTGCGGCACTTGGACTGACCTCCAGCCGGGTGCGCGGGGCCGCGCGGTTTGCCGTGCTCTACCCGGCCCCCTGGCAGGGAGAGCGGGACCGTGCGGCTTGCCGCGCTCTGACCGACCCCCCGTCCGGGAGCGCGGGGCCCCACGGCTTGCTGCACTCGGCCTGGGCCTGGGAGGGCGTGGCCACTGGCCCCGGTCCAAGCTCGCGGGCTGGATAAAAATGGCCAGCGGGCCACATGTGGCCCGCGGGCCAGTTTGCCCATGTCTGCTCTAGCATGTAAGCTGCTTCCAGTTATGTGAGTGAGCACTTTTGGCCATTTGCTGCTTGAATTGTGCAACTTCATGACACTAGCCAATATCTTCGGTCCCAGACACAACCCTAGGAGCCTCCATCTCGGTGTCCAGTTATGCCTGCTGGATGCTGCAAGCTTATATGAGTCTGTCAATTTAACAAAAAAATTGATGTGTACCAGACTTGTTATTCCCAGGGGGAGTCTCTGATGCACTTCAAACCAAACACACTGCTTCAGATAGAATAAATAAATAAATTTATTAACTACAAAAGACAGTTTTTAAGTGTTTATAAGTCAAAGCACAACTCAGATTTGGTCAAATGAAATAAAAGCAAAACATATTCTAAGCTGATCTTAAAACTTTCAGTGCCTGTACAAACTTAGATGCTTCTCATCACAGCCTGGCTGGTTGCCCTTCAGCCAGGCTCTCCCCTGTGATCAGCGCTTCAGTTGCTTGGTGGTGGCATCTGTAGATGGAGGTGGAAAAGAGCGCATGGCAAACATCTTTCCCTTTTATCATGTTCTTTCTCCCTTCTTGGCTTTGCCCCCCCCCCTTCACAGTCAGGTGAGCATTACCTCATCATAGTCCCAAACTGACCAAGGGAAGGGGGGTGACTCACTCTAGAGTCCAACAGATCCTTTGTTGCCACCTAGGCCAGTGTCCTTTGTTCCTGTGAAGCTGGGCTGAGTTTGTCCCATACATGCCCTGATGAGGTGTGAACTGCCCCTCTGCTCCTGGAGAGTTTTGGCTGGGCTTGTTTTAAGCCACGAGGACACATTTTCAGCCTCATAACATGAAATTGCAACTTTGCATTGGATTCCACACAATCATATTATAAGGATGAACATGGGGGTGCAGGGTGTTCTCTCAAGGTACAGAGAGTGAGAGTAGGCAAAACCTTTCCTTAAAGCAAGGCTAAGAAAAGAATAGATCCACCATGATCTCATATAATGCTGTAACTCAGATTTGTGATGGAGAGTGGAATACAGGGGCGTAGAAGACATAGAGCAATATAGGAAATAGTCACCAAAACAGCTCTGATCAGACCCTTACACAGGGTTTCTCAAACTGGAGATCATGAACCTTGGTATCTTTCTGCAGGTGAGCTGGCCCACTGATGTCAATGGGATTACTTCCCATAGTAAGAATTTCTCGCATGAGTAAGCATTGAAGGACTGAAGTCTGACCATTGAATCCATTCTTGTTCCTCCCCAAAATCTTATGTCAAATAACCGACCCTCCCCATTCCTGCCACCAATCATATCATTCCAAAATGTGAAAGGCAGTGATGGAACTAACATCCATATTAACCCGTACATGTACAGTTGGAGCTGGCCAAAAAATGAGGATTTATCCTGTGGAAAATTTTGATGTTTTTCCATAAATTTAAATCCTGAAAAATGTTGATTTGGAAATGCCACCATTGTGCTTCATGGGAGTTTTAGTTTGGGTGCATCATGCTCCCATTCTTCCCTATAGGACAAGCTCCTTAGTCAGGCTACATATCCTAAAATGTGCCATGGTCTCCTATCGTGGAGAGGGAAGGTAGCGGATCGTGAGAGTGTCCGGCCCAGGTGCATCGTGGGCGATGGGAGTACAGAGATAATGGGAAGACAAGGCATCATAGCATCATTTCCAGATTGAAATATTTCAATGTTTTTGATGGAAAAAAATTAGATCTTTTAAGGGAAAGCAGACACTTTTCAGAAAAGAAAGATTGTAAAAAACCCAGTTTTCAATCAAAACCCAGTTTTGATAGAAAACTTGTGTTCGGCCCTACAATCAATATTATCTATAGAGTAAAGAAAAGAACAAACCAGCATCATGATTCTGATGGAATCTGCAGGTGTGTCAGTGCTGCCTTTAAGGTTCTTGCAGCCTGGAACAAACTGGAAAATGTACATCTGTCATCATACACAGAACTCAGAATATCAGCAGTTGATAGATACTTTGCAGTTCTAGGCAACTGTTTTTTGCATAGTGCTAGCCCTGCCGAGAAAATTGCATCACACCCTTATTACTTCCCCCTCCTCCCTCTCTAAAATAAAAGTGAGTTTTGCTGATAAATAGTCGGAGGTTGACAGATCTGGAAACTGAAGTTCTGGTTACAGACAGAAAGAGGCTACTCATTAGATTCCTGTAGCGGAGGCAGCTGGACCAAGAAAAGTTCTTCTAAAATGCTTATGCCCCCACTCAAATATTACCTGTGCATAAGGCTGGTCAGAAGAGCTCTGGCAGCGACCTATGTCTGTGGTTAATGATTTAAAAGAAAATTACAAAAGTAAATGAATAAAAATTAATTGGAGATGCCAGGCTCTTAAACATGTCATGTTTGCAGAGAATGGCAGCTGTAGCCCCAGCCATGGCATCTGTTGTGCCAGCCTTGTGAATTGGTTATGTCTGGGAGCTATTTAAAATTGAACAGATGGATATTTCAACACAGACATTTTGAAAGAGGTATAACTCCTGTCTCGCCAAATATCCCCATGTCACCAAGAACCAAAATCTTTTCCTCCATAGGTGCCTTTTCAGGTTAGCCCTGGCGCATGGGCAGTTGTTCTGGGCAGCATAGCTGATGAATGTGAGAACACAAGATTGTTATTTCAGCTCACGCAGGTGGAAAGTCAAAAGGGTTGCCTTTCTGACTTGCTAACGAATACCAAGTGCTACAGCAGAGCCTGGTGCAGTGTGACAAACATAAGGGTCCTTCCATGTCAATCACACTTACCTGGAAGCCTGGCCTGTCTGTTGGATTCACAGGGCTTGATTTTGATCTTGCCCTGGTGTAATTCCATTGGCTTCACTGAGGAAACTCCAGGTTGACATTGCTGGAAGTGAGATCAGAACATGGCTCAGATTCTGGAGAAAGCAAGTTTTCATGTGAAAATGTCTAGCCCTTATGTCCATGAGGACAGTCTTCTGAATGTGACTCTTAGACAACTAATGCACACACAATGTCGCTGGGAACCAAATAGGGTTTCTACACACACTAGAGTGTCACCCACTTTGTTGCTTCTGTAGGCCAAGATCACTGAATTCCTCCATTCCACTCTACCCTTCCATGTCCCTCTGTTTCAGGGGTATATGAAAGAGTGATGCATGGTTAAATTATTTCCTTGCTTTCTGTCTGGAGAGAAGTCATTCAAGGTAACCATCTTTCAAATTCCAATGGACAGAGCTGAGGCGGGGGGGCGGGGGATGTTATTTTGAGGAAAGTGTTAATGGCACTGACAACTGGAGATCTGGTTAAAGCTGGTGAGAGTGCTAATCAGATGTCAGGGGCGTAGTGTGTCCCCCCGCAACCTCTTTTCCCTTCTGGTTTTCTGATTTCCATTAAAATCAACAGGGTTGTTCTCACTGATGCTGAAAACCTGCCCTGAAATTTTGGAGTCGATCAGATGCAGTGTTCAAAAGTTATCGCATCACATCCAGGCAGCCAGAGAGATGCCGTCAAGCTCAGTGTGTAGGACGTCACTTTGCTCAGCTGACAACATGCCTAACACAAACCCCAAAAGAGAAGGAAATGCAAAGTTTAATTCACCTAAGAGTTCATTCCCCAATTCATTCTACCCACAGCACATCCCTTCCTCATGGAATCACAATTACTGCACACCACAGACCACGCACCTCACCTGGGACTCCTTTTCCCTTTCTACACAATATCCCTTCTCTCAGGTTTCCCCAACACTGGTAACTGTGGTTGTTTGGTGTTGTCGTTAGCTGTGTTGAGTGAGGATGGTCTGGTGAAGGATTGTGTACACAAGGGTGGTTAAAGGGGTTGATGGAAGCCTGGTGTACTCATGTTGAACTGTGGTGCACAATAGTTGTGGTAACAGTAAGGTGTACGTCTTAGATGGAAGAGTAGGGGGAATGTACTGTCAGGTGGCTTAACTTTTCACTTCCTTGATTTCTGGGTTTCTGTCAGGCATGTTGTGCCTATAGCAATCCTAATTGCTTCACAATGATGCTTTTTGTTTGTTCATTTCTGGAGAAGCTGTTATAGGGTAAAATCTGACAGAAAAGGGTAGCTTATAATGAACAAGGTTTGATGTGGGCAGAGTTCCTAAGCCAATAAAGCTTGCATATCCCTAGCCCAGCAGCTACTCAGGATTGTGTTCATAGGGTGTAAGATTTCAATTAATTAGAATATCAGCTAAAAATGACTCTTAAGCCAAACTGAAAAAAAGATCCCATTGCACCAGATATAGTCAGGATCCACCTCTCTGCACAGTCTTCTGTTAGATGGACAATCTCTTTGAGACATCAATCAACCATGACAGGTACGATGGTGAAAGAGAAATGTCATTTGGAGCACAAATTCAAAGATTGACTATTAAAAAAATCTGAAAAGAAACTCAACAGAAACTGCCTAGAATATTAAAAAGGGAGAAACACTAGCCCCATGTGAAATTTCCCATCAATAGGCCGCCTACTTCAGAAAAGCAGGAATTTATGCCCCAGTTTAGAAAGCAGCCTCAATGCGCAGGCAGGCATCTTTAATATAACAGTGAAAACACCTGAGCTCTGTTGACACTAGTGCTTCCTCTACTGCTGCATCAGGAAAACTGTCCCCATGGTGAATTCTGCGTCTGATGGCTGGTTGTATAGTTGCGCTTGTTGAGTCCGTGGCAGAGTGCAGGGAAGTGGTACATGTCAACTTCTTAATGGCCACAGCTATTCAGCTATTTAGAAGAAAACTTTGAAAACTGGCCACTGCACTTAGTGCCCAGCTTGGGATACAGGGGACTGGATTCTCAGATGGCTGAGCTGTCCACAGCCCACGGTTTCAATTACAGCTGCAGGCGCATGTCTGAAAATTGGGCTTTAGCCTGAGACAACTAAGCACATAAAAAAAGCTAGAAACCCAAACTAGAGACCATGGAAGGAAAGTTACTGTGATGTGTGAGGAGGTGTTTACCCCATACAGGATTAGAAGGAGGTAAGGTACCGCATAGGCCAATTAACTGGAGGAAGAGTCAGGGAGCAGGGAGTTGATTAAAGGAGGTTCAGTTGGGCAGGTGGGACCCTAGGTGGGGCCTAAAACTCAGGAGCTGAGGGCAGAAAAGAGCCTGCTGGGAAAAGCTGCAGGGAGGCAGGCAGCAGTCACTCCTTGGGAAGCAGGAGGAGTGTTTGGGGGCTGCAGGGAGGTACTGTAGTCTGTGGTCCCTCCCTGGAAAGAGGGAGTTGGTTTGGAGCTGGTACTCCCAGAGAAGGGGTGAGGGGTGAGGAAACCAGAGAGCGTAGGAAGCAATCCAGGGAAGGAGCAATGAGGGTTGAGAGGGTAGAGCCCAGAACTGCTAAGCTGAGGGCCCCTGGACTGGAACCTGGAAGAGTGGGTGAGCCCAGGTTCCTCTACTGGCCACTGGGAAGTGGCATCATTGGGGCAGCACAGGACAAAACAGCCTGGGGCTGTTTGCATAGAAGGACATTAGGGCAAGCCAGGAAGGGGGAAATACGGATGGTAACCTGGCCAGAGAGTCAATTCATGAAGAGGGAGCTGCGGTTCCTAGAGTGAGGCAGGTCCACAGGGTGAGAGGAAGACGAGCGAGGCACTGCCTGAAGAGGGCACACCAACTGGCAGAGCTAATCTCCAGGACGGCGGCAGTAGGTGCCACTGTGGTGAGTGGATCCCGTCATATGCTGAATGAATATGCGCTGCTTTGGCCTAGTTTGTAGCTCAGGAGACTCCCTCCACCATTTTGCTGCCATGTGAAGCACCAGTCCACAGGGTAAATGTACCTTCATTTCCACTCCCGCACAATGCCGAGTACTGCAGTACTGACATTTCAGTTTTCATACACTTCAGTGGGGATCTGCAGGGAAAGAGTTAAATAAAATATTAGATTAGAAACCGCTGTCAGGTAGAGGAGAAGGATTTTTATTTTTTTTCAAATGCTGAGTCCCTTGAGTTGCTAAGAGCAGCTTCCTTGCGGGCCGCTGATATGAACTGAAGCTGGTATTACAATGAAAGCAAAGCCCTTCGATGTTATACACGATATCAACAATCATCAAACACTAAGCAGTGCAAAGTATTGTGTCTGCTTCTGGAGCATCCTCATTTCTCTTCTTTTATTTAATTAGGGAGATGAATGCATCTCTTAGGTAATCTTGCAAATCACCTGCAAATTCAATATATCAGCTCTCTCCTTGCTTTGGGGCTTTACCCAACAATCAATATAAAGGTGATACATTTCTACAATAGTTTAGATATTTTTGAATAACACTTTGATGGATATACAGCATTAGGTTTTCAATTTAATCATCCTCATGCTCCCCTCTGCAGATGATGTGGTGAGGACCCTGAGCTTGGCAGACATCAAAGTATGGGGGAGTGCCAGCTTCAGGGCATGATTTCCCTTCCCCTGCTGATCTTGTGGATGTCCCTCCATGAATTCACTGTGGGTAGGGCAGGAAAGAACGGTCTAGGGTTTTCTGCCTTCTCCAGACCTTCAAGCAAGCTGGGCATGAGTTACTGTTGGCAGAATCTGCAGTAATTTTGCTGATTTCCATACCTTCAGGGGCTGGCTATAGGAGCATCTGTGATTGAAGGATCAGCATGTGTGCTGCTTAAGGGCCAGAGGAAGTGGTGAGGAATGGGAGAGGGAACAGGAGGTTGGGCAAAATGGTGATGTGGAGCCGAGGGTAATTTTACAGGGTGTGGAGCCTGCGTAGTGGCTTACACACACCCTACTATTGCCATTTCTGCTGTCGTTTAGGGGCTGGGGCAGAGCAAAGGAGATGTGGCTTAGTTACACCCTTTTGGACCCCAACTAAATGATCCCTGCCAGGGCTTCGTCAAGCCTGACCTTAAAAACCTCTAAGGAAGGAGATTCTACCACCTCCCTAGGTAACCCATTCCAGTGCTTTACCACCCTCCTAGTAAAAAAGTTTTTCCTAATATCCAACCTAAACCTTCCCCACTGCAACTTGAGACCATCACTCCTTGTTTTGTCATCTGCTACCACTGAGAACAGCCTAGTTCCATCCTCTTTTGAACCCCCTTTCAGGTAGTTAAAAGCAGATATCAAATCTCCCCTCAGTCTTCTCTTCTGTAGACTAAACAAACCCAGTTCCCTCAGCCTCTCTGCCTAAGTCATGTGCTCCAGGCTCCTAATCATTTTTGTTGCCCTCCTCTGGCCTCTTTCCAATTTTTCCACATTCTTCTTGTAGTGTGGGTCCCAAAACTGGACACAGTACTCCAGATGAGGCCTCACCAATGTCGAATAGAGGGGAATGATCACGTCCTTCAATCTTCTAGCAATGACCTTACTTATACAGCCCAAAATGCCGTTAGCCTTCTTGGCAACTAAAGCACACTGTTAACTCACATCCAGCTTCTCATCCACTGTAACCCCTAGGTCCTTTTCTGCAGAACTGCTCCCTAGCCATTTGGTCCCTAGTCTGTAGAAGTGTGCGGGATTCTTCCATCCTAAGTGAAGGACTCTGCATTTGTCCTTGTTGAACCTCATCAAATTTCTTTTGGCCCAATCCTCTAATTTGTCTAGGTCCCTCTGTATCCTATCCCTACCCTCCAGTGTATCTACCACTCCTCCCAGTTTAGTGTGATCTGCAAACGTGCTGAGGGTGCAGTCTCCACCATCCTCCAGATCATTGATAAAGATATTGAATAAAACCAGCCCCAGGACCGACCCTTGGGGCACTCCATTTGATACCCGTTGCCAACTAGACATGGAGCCATTGATCACCACCCATTGAGCCTGACGATCCAGCCAGCTTTCTATTCACTTTATGGTCCATTCATCCAGCCCATACTTCTTTAACTTGCTGGCTATGTACAGTTCTGGTTCCACAGTTCAAGAAGAATGTTGATAAATTGGAGAGGGTTAAGAGAAGAGCCATGAGCATGATTAAAGGATTGGAAAACAGAAAAGACTCAAGGGATTCAATATATTTAGCTAATCAAAGAGAACGTTAAGGGATGTCTTAATCACAGTCTACAGGTACTTACATGGGGAACAGAAATTTGATAATGGGTTGTTCAATTTAGCAGGCAAACAAGATCCAATGACTGGAAGTTGAAGCTATACAAATTCAGATTAGAAATAAGGTGCATGTTTTTAACAGTAAAGGTAATTAATCGATGGAACAATTTATCAAGGATTTTGGTAGAGTTTTCCTCACTGGCAATTTTAAAATAAAGATCAGATGTTTTTCTGAAAGATATGCTTTAGCTGAAACAGGAACGAATTCAGAGAAGTCCTGCGGTCCGTTACACAGAAAGTCAGATGAGATGATTACAGTGGTTCCATTCAGCCTTCATAATCTATGGATCTATACATCTACTTCTTTACAATTTCAGCTGGAACTTTGGAATGCTCTCCAATTCTTGCTGAATCCTCCAGGCTACTCACCCTTATGTCCTTCCCACACTCTCTGATCCCTCTAATGAACCACAGGTTCTCATCTCCTTGTTCTTTGGGCAGTTTCTTGGCTACTTCAAGCGCTTTCATATTCTTTCCAACAGCTCCCTCCTACATTCCCAGATCATCTTTCTGATAGCTTCTGGCTTTTTTCAGTACTCCTTCGTCACCTGTGGAAATGATATAATGACTTTCTCAATTCACCCAAGTGCCCTTTTGGACTGTTCCTTAAGTCTGTCTCTTGTAGGGTTTTTTGCAGGCTGCTCCCTCTCTCCACAACTGTCCTCCCTTCCTTTCGTGTAGCCCTCCACCACTGGGATTTCTATGAAAGGATGCAAGTCTTCTTAAAACAAGGAGAAAAAAGGAGAAAAAAGCTCAAATGATTTGTTAGGTTTGCAAACAAAACTAGGAAGAATTCACTTTTTTTCCCAACATTCCCCTGGGTCTTTGGAGATTGAACACCACATACATCTGGCTATTTGTGCTGTTATACTGTGCAACACCATTCAAAAATTCAGCTGTGTAGTGGTGTTCTTTGGCCAACTTGCATTATATGGCACAGGGATCAGCAACCTTTCAGAAGTGGTGTGCCGAGTCTTCATTTATTCACTCTAATTTAAGGTTTCACGTACCAGCAATACATTTTAATGTTTTTAGAAGGTCTCTATCTGAAAGTCTATAATATAGAACTAAACTGTTACATAAACTGTTGTTGTATGTAAAGTAAATAAGGCTTTTAAAATATTTAAGAAGCTTCATTTAAAATTAAATTGAAATGGAGAGCCCACTAGACTAGTAATTAAGACCTGGGCAGTGAGAGTGCCACTGAAAATCAGCTCGCGTGCCGCCCTTGGCACTCATGCCATAGGTTGCCTACCCCTGATATAGCATATCTGTAACATTGCTCATGGTTACAATACTTCTCAGCCACCAGGTGGTATCCTTGTCCAGCAGATGATGGAGCTCGTTCACCACCAGAAGTATTAGTCCTTCATTGGTCCTTATGTCAATCCCTTGCCAGTTGAGAAATGGAAACATTGCTGCCATCCAAATATATGCTTAATGCCAAATCACACATGCATTGTGCTTGGCATATTCTGAGAGCGATAGCCTAGATTTATCTTCATGATGAGGGGTTCTATTATTTATTGGCAATTAGTATGGTAAATTCTGCTTCTGAAAGTAGCATTGGAATACCAGCTTTTACCAGGAATTTATGGTCTTTAGAGAGACAAGGCAGGTTAGGTAACATCTTTTTTTCTACCAACTTCTGCTGGCGAGAGAGACAAACTTTTGATCTTACACCGAGCTCTTTTCAGGTCCGGGAAATGTACTCTGAACATATGTCTACACTGCAATTAAAAACCCGAGGCTGGTCTGTTTAATCTGATTCAGGCTTGTGGGTCTCAGACAAAGTGGCTATTTAATTGCAGTATAGACATTTGGACTTGGGCTGCAGCCTGAATTCTGGGACCCTTCCACCTCACAGGGTACTAGAGTCCAAGCTCCAGCCCGAGCCCGAACATCTACAATACAGTTAAACAGCTCTTCAGCCCAAGTCTTGCAAGCCTGAGTCAACTGGCACAGGCCACACACTGGCTTTTAATTGCAGTGTAGACATACCCAAAGTCTCTGCTAAATACAAGGTAGAACAAGTTGTTTAGCATACATAGTTACACATTTCAAGGGACGATTCAAAGGAAATGGCCCATTAATACCCCTACAGGGAGGGGGGAAAAGGGCAACAGGGAGAGGGGGTTTGTCAGTGGGTTATAGATTGTTGCAATAACATGGGTGCACCCATGGAAAACAAATAGTGGATGATCAGCACCCACCAGCCACCCACTGATAAGCTGTTCAGTGGCAGGCTGGAGGCACTCTGGGGATTGGGAGGATCAGGGGCAGGAAGAGGTGGAGCAAGGGTGAGGCATTATTGGGGGAGGGGGCATTAAAAAGGTGGGAAGAGGTGGAGTGAGGGCAGGGCCTCAGAGGAGCAGGCTGGGAAGAGGCAGAGTGAGGGTGGAACTTTGGGGGAAAGGTCAGAGTGGGGGTGAGGCCTTGGGGTGGAGCGGAGGTGGAGCATCCATACAAAAAAATGAAAGTCGGTACCTGTATGTAATAAGTCATAAATCCAATGTCTCTGTTCAATCTGTGATTTTTAATGTCTACCAAAGTTATGAATTTAGCTTAAATGCAAGATCCATAGGTCCTACATATGCTGATCCAACATGTGGTGTAACTCATTCAGTGCACTAAATGCCCCAATAAAACTATGTGGGTGAAACCAGACAATCGTTATGCTTTGGAATGAATTCACCCAGGAAAATGATAAACGACAAAAACACCCTCTCAGCTGTGAGTGAAACATTTCACAAATCGATCCCTCTATATCTGGCCTTGAAGGAAATCTGCACAACTTCCAGAGACGAGCCTGGGAGCTTACATTCATAACTTGGCTAGACACTAAAAATCATGGACTGAACAGAGACACTGGATTGATGGCTTATTACCGTATATAACCGACTAAGATCCCCTCACTCCCAGCTGACTCTTTTTTCTTGCCCTCATAAACTCAGAGTTTAAGATCAGAAGGAACCATCGTGATCATTTAAGCTGACCTCCTGCACATTGCAAGCCGCAGAACCTCACTCACCCACTCCTGTAATAGACTCTAGCCTCTGGCTGAGTTACTGAAA
This sequence comes from Dermatemys mawii, assembly GCA_007922305.1. Taxonomy (NCBI): domain Eukaryota; kingdom Metazoa; phylum Chordata; order Testudines; family Dermatemydidae; genus Dermatemys; species Dermatemys mawii. The sequence goes on from ML677383.1 coordinate 309,125, forward strand.
TCCTCAAATCATGATTTAAATACTTCAAATTACAGAGAATCCATAATTTACACTAGTTTAGACCCGCAAGTGACCCAGACCTCAGGCTACACAGGAAGGCGAAAAACCCCCAGGGGCTCTGCCAATCTGACCTCGGGGACTATTCCTTCCGAATCCCCAAATATGGTAGTCAGTTAGATCTTGAGCATGTGGGCAAGATACACCAGGCAGACGCTTGGGAAAGAATTCTCATCAGTAACTTAGGCCTGGTCTACACTAATGTGGTAAATCAATCTAAGCTACACTACTTCAGTTACATGAATAACATAACTGAAGCTGACGTAGCTATATCCACTTACTGTGGTATTTACACTCTGCTGTATTGATAGGAGACACTCTCCCACCAATGTACCTTATGCTTTTTGGGGAGGGGGAGTACAGATATCGACAGGAGAGAAGTCTCCCATCAATTTAGCATGTCTTCACCAGACCTGCTAAATCAATCGATTGCAGCAGCGCAATTTAGCTCTGTAGTGAGGAAGTGCCCTTAGAGCCCTCCCCTGCCTTCCCCCCCACCCCCCGCAGTGACTGGAGAGGTGTTAATGCACCACTTCACCTTGAACGGTCCCTTGAAATATGTGTAAACTACCTAAACCATGTGTTTTGCCTTGTATTTAGCTGTGATACTCAGTACCTTTCTCAGGGTATGGTTACACTTACAAGATTATAGCGCTATAGGTTATAGCGGTCCCCTTATACAGTAATATGTATAGCGCTATTGTATGTCCACACTCAGATGCTCCTGCGGTATAGCATGACCACATTTGGGGCACTTAATGCGGCATTAAGAGCAGCACATTAGGGCGGGTATCCCAGCATTCAGCTGGGTGCAACGTGCTTTTTAAACGAGGGGGGTGAGGGGGGACGCGTTGTGTGTATGCGGAGGGAGAGAGACAGTGGTTTTTCTGTTTTTCTGAAAGCCTGTTAGTGAGCCTCCATTCACAGAAGGCTTTGTTTTCACACAGGCTCCCTCCTTAAACATTTGCATTGCTTATCTGCCGAGTTAAGAAAGAAACTCTAAAGAGGTACTTCTGCATTCCTCCAGCCGAGTTCAAAACAAAGGGAAGAGACGTCAATTGTCTTAAATGGCTCTAGGCATCTCCAGAGATTACTTGTAGCGCAGTGGGTGTCCACATTCTTGCTGTAGCGCTACAGCAGCTGCGCTACAGCCCTTATTCCCCATGAGGAGGTGGATTTATAATAGTGCTATAACTCCACGGTTATAGCGCAATTAGTGCCTTGCCAGTGTGGACGGGGAGTAGGTTATAGCGCTCGTGAGGGCTTTATAGCGCTATAAAGTGCCAGTGTAACCATGGCCTCAGACCTGAAGAACTCTGTGTAAGCTCAAAAGCTTGTCTCTTTCACCAATAGGAATTGGTCCAATAAAAAATATTACCTCACTCACCTTTTCTCTTAATTGTCATGGGACCAACACAGCCACAACACCGCTGCATACACTCTTCTTTAATCTGTCATGAGCGTAATGACTGATTCAAGCGCAATGTTATCTTGCATCTTGCAGAGACTGACCTTCTCCTCCTGCCCTCAGCATGGGCTATTCCTGATTTAATATTCCATTACTGCAGTGACTTGTGTTTTCTGGCCTATTGACATATCAAATGAGTTTTTTATTTCCATCCACTACATTACTCTCCACTTAACTGAGACAATCACTTGATTGAGACATATCCCAGGAAATAATTTAAATATAAATAATTATGGGTGGAATTCTCAAACACACGTACATAAATTAGGAGCACAAATCCCAATGAAAATTGATTAGCCTTGTACACCTAAATCACTTAAGTACTCCTGGCAATCCAACCCTATATTAATAATGAAAACGAATGGCAATGGCTACATTTTAATTGGGCGATAGGCCATATTACCATAAATTCAATTTAACAGGCATGCACTGAGTCAATTCCAAGGGTATGTGTGGTGTTTAAATAAGAGTTAAATAGGTTTGAAATTCTAAGTTCTGTTCTCACAACGCTGAGGTTGCCAAATAAGATGTGAAGTAGAAGTGCAGCAGAACATATCATTGTTCTTGGTTTTTATTCAGGATAAGATCTGAATACCTTTTACGCCTTTTCCAAACTTTCTTTTCAAATGAACTTCCTTCCTAACTGGGGAAGCTGCTTTAACCAGGATAGGAAGTCCTGATACACAAGTGTACAAATCCAGCACGCAGATCAGATAACATATGCCGATATGTGCTCTTAATTATTTTTAATGTCTCTGCATCTCTACAAGGAAACTGAAAAAAGAAAACTTTTCCTCACTCAAATGTATACAATTAGGGTATTTTATTTTACAAAACAAAACAAAAACCCCTACCTAACTGTCTCATTGATGGACATTTTGACCTTTCCAAGGATTTTCATTATTGTGACTTTTATAGTTGATACGATTGAAAAGTTTGTATACTCACAATACTAAGAATTTTAATGTTTTTAATCAGACCCACTGAAGTGCTGCCTTTGAATGAAGCCCAGTTTTAAATACAGGGCCAAATGTATTCTCTCTGGTGATTTAGTGCTAATCTTTGTGATCCAGACAAATAGCATCCCCACTGCCTGCTAACTCAAAGCAGTGTAACCCTTTAGTGTATGACATTTCTAAATTAACTCCCTTAGCAACAAAGCTACCTGAAATAAATAGATGGTAGTTTAAAACATCTTACAGAGGACCAAAGATCCACAAATGAGAAAGTACGTTTCTGCAAATGTGTCAGCTCCTGTAAAATTCCGCTTTGAAGCTACCATAATGGCCAAAGAAAAATGTTAGTGTTTTCATGTAAAGAATTGTTCATTCTAGAAACAATCAGACGGTCTTGGCTATCAAACCTGGAGATAAAAACAGAGGACTAGACTGTCAACTGGTGTAAATCAGCATATCTCCATTATCTTCAATGGACCTACACTTACTTACATGAGCATATATAATTTTAAACATATTAATTTTAATAAAAAGACTAATACCTATCTCCTTCTGTAGCACTTTTTAGCTGTAGATCTCAAAGCTCTTTACAGATGTGATCAGTATCATTATCATTAGTTTAAACACTGGGGGAATGTGGAGAAAACAGAGCAAACTTGAATGGATTCATTTTGTTAAGTTCTCCATGTTCCCCAAGGTTGAAGTAATAAGGTTTAGATCGGGGTTGGCAGCCTTTCAGAAGTGATGTGTCGTCTTCATTTATTTACTCAAATTTAAGATTTTGCATGCCAGTAATACATTTTAACATTTTTAGAAGGTCTCTTTCTATAAGTCTATAATATATAACTAAATTATTGTTGTATGTAAAGTAAATAAGGTTTTTAATATGTTTAAGAAGTGTCATTTAAAATTAAATTAAAATGCAGAGCCTCCCAGACTGGTGGCCAGGACCCGGGCAGTGTGAGTGCCACTGAAAATCAGCTTGCCTTTGGCGTGTGTGCTGTAGGTTGCCTGTCCCTGGTTTAGATGTTCCCTTAAGTTGTATGGATTCTTAAGCAGCAAACTAAGGGCGGGGGTGGGGGGTGGTTTAATGGTTGCCCTTTATTAAAGTATTGGCAGCACATCAGTAAGTGTAACTATCAGCAGATTCAGCCCTACCAGTCTTAATTACTGCAACAGAGAAACCCTCAAGTAGACCGGTCTGCTATTATTTAGTTATATACTGTACAGCAAGACCTTGAAATGCAATCACTGAATAACAGGCTGCTAAGAAAATTTCTCTCTTCCCAAGATAATTGCCTGATAAGATCTTTCCCCCTTTCTTCTACCCAGATGTCCTTCCCAGATGATGAAAGTCCCACCTTACTTTCTGAAACTAGCTGTTGCCAGGCAAGAGGATAGCTGTTCCTTTGTCTATTGCCTTAATCTAGGCAGCTTCTAATTATCTTCTGGGCTTCCTGGAGGTAAGAAATACCTGAGTTAGCACAATGGGGAAGCACCCACCCTAATGCTGAACTCCATGAACAACCAGAGTGAAAGTAATAAAGTTCCTGTTGATGTTGTGGATGAAGAATGTAAATGAAGCAGGATATGAGATACATGATATGAGATACAGGATATGAGAGGGTGTTCTGTAAACAGGTAATCACTCAGTCCATAACTGTCCTCCTTATGCATGTAAAGAAGCCCTTCAATCTTTTCCTCTCAGACGTTCCTCTTGGCTCCCTTCTCTTGCTTGGTCACTGATGCTTTTTGGAGGAAATGGGGGAGAGGGAGAGAACATGTGAAGTGATCTGCTGCTCAGCACAACTCCCTTTCCTCTTTACCTAGTTGATTACAGAGACCAGAAAATGGTTGGTGGAGAAAAGGGTAAAGCTGTGAGAGCAAAGTGTCTGATCCTCCAGGGAGCAGCCTCAGTCAGCGGTTTGGAAGGGGACGAGGAGGCAGAGGGAATCATGCTCCGGGCTGGGAGACGATGAAGAACACACAGAGGAACAATTTCAGTACTTTGGGAGACTGGCTAGGAAAAAAAAATCAAACCACAAATCAATCAGAGAGGCGACCTTTCCCCGGGGTAGGATGACTGGAGACGGAAAGGGAGGGAGGCTTAGAGCAGGAGTTCTTGAGAAGGAGGAGAAACAGAGCAGTCTTGAGGGAAAGGGGGAGCAGAAAGTTTAGCCTGGTAATTGGGGACCAGTAGACAACACTGGGCAATTATGAGCTCATAGCATTGACTCGTAGCATTAAGGAGGAAGTAAATTCTTCTGCAGAGTTCGGTGACATTTCGAGCTCTTGAGGCTGGTGCCTGGCTCAGCAAGGCGTGCTTACTTCTGAAGGATGGCTGCACAGTGTGAGAGGAAGGGACAAGTTGGTCAAGCACAGAAGAGAAGACCAAACTGCAGGTGATTTACACTGGAGAAGGAGGTAAATTCTTCAGAAAAATGAAGAGAAATCAGAGTGGGATTTTTGCTGATAGTTTGCTAGTTCTGACACTCATGAGGGTCAGAATAGGAAGAAATCCCATGTCTAGGGAAAGAGAAATTAAAGACAATTAGATAGTGGTTACCAACAATGAGGCCACTGGGCATGTGATAGAAAGAAATGCTGATGATGAGGTTGGAGATTCATTATAGAGGTGTCCTAAGCTGGTGATTTCTTGGCTGAAAGAGTCACAGGTAGTATCAGAGGCTATAGGGTCATGGAAATTCACAGTATGGATATTTATATCTGCACTGAGGATTCTGCCTGAAGATGAAGACTGATGAGTAAGAGGAGATGTAAGACTTCTTGAAGGAAGGCAAGTTTGCCTCTTCATAGAATCATAGAATATCAGGGTTGGAAGGGACCTCAGGAGGTCATCTAGTTCAACCCCCTGCTCAAAGCAGGACCAGCCCCAACTAAATAATCCCAGCCAGGGCTTTGTCAAGCCTGACCTTAAAAACCTTTTGTCATATGATGGAAAAGTTGACAGACATTTGAAGTCTATGAATCATGCGGATTAATCGGTTGCATAAAGGAGACAAACTGGAAGAAGAGGGCTGAGAATTTGAACTCAGGTCTACAGATTGTAGTGTCTAGGGTGACCAGACGTCCTGATTTTATAGGAATAATTCTGATTTTGGGGGCTTTTTTCTTATTTAGGATCCTATTACTCCACCCCCGTCCCAATTTTTCACACTTGCTGTCTAGTCACCCTAGTAGTGCCACATCCCTGGTTACTCCCTAGGAGCTATAAAGATGGAATCCCAAGGGAGTTACTTCAGGGAATAATTGCTATATTTGAAACAGCAGAAAATACTGTTGCATGACCTCATGGTCTTCTTATTTGTAGATGAATGCTTTCAAGAATGTAACAAATTCAAGTTATTCCTTCCAGTGTGTATCATCTTTCTCTTGATTACAGTGAATTACAGCTGCTGCTGTTTTGCCCAGTTGCTTAGCTTTGCTATGTCTGCCTAATTCTTCATGACATATCCCTCTTCATTGCTGATGAGATCATTTTGTGTCATCTGCTGATTTTGCCACTGCGTTGTGCACTTCCCAAATGGGGAAAGACACAGTCTTTAAGTGTTGTGCTCTCATTCTACCCCAGCCAGGACAGTAACCTGTTACAATATGTGTGTGTACCTCTAGTAGCTTAGTAAAGTGTTGAACAAAACGTTCTGAAAAAGCCACATTCAGGAAACAAAGATGCAAGGCTAGATTTGATCCTGGCAGTTTTCCCATTCTGTGCTAAGTGACTTCCTAACAAGTCACAGGTGATCACCGAAGGAGCATAGGAAGTGCGTGATTATCAGGAAGATGCGATAATAGCTCCATGCATGCTTATTATATATTTCAGTTACTTGGTTTTCCTTGCAATGTTAGAAATGTTTTCCATAGACGATCCTTTTTTTTTAAAGGAAGAGAGACTGTGTACACTAGTTAAAGCATGAGATTGGGAGTCAAGACTCTAGGTTTCTATACCCAGTTCTGCCAATGATTTGCTTGACTACAGCAAGTCACATTAGATCAACATTTCAAAAAGTGTTCACTTATTTGGGGTACCTCCAAATGTGGGTGCCTCACTTGAGTCCCCTACGCCTTTATGTTCAGAGTGTTAAAACACCCATAGCTTCCAGTGACTTGGAGTTGTGGTTGCTTGTCACTATTGAAAATCAGGCTATAGGTGTCAAGTCGGGCAACCACAATACAAAATGGAAACACCGCAAGTTCCTGGAAACTTTTGAATATCTTGACCTGAATCTCTCTGCTTCAGTGTCCCCCAAAAGAAAATGAGGGTAACATTCTCTCAGTGAAGCTTTGTGATGCTTCATTAAATATTGAATGTTAGGAAAGTGCTTTGAGATCCTTAAATGAAAAATCCTGTAGAAGTGCACATGATTATCGTTATTATAACAGAAGTCCAAACAAAGGAGGAAAATGAAAGATGTATGCTGCATATGGACAGAGGTTGGAAGTTGTAGTCACAAGTATAACGGCTGAGCTGTCTGTGACATACAGCACAAAAATGCTTAGTAGTAATCCATTCCAAAAGGCCTCTCATCTGAATTGCTGTGCAATATAAAGAACTTGATAAGTTGTTAGAGGAATAGAGAGTGTTTTACACAGGCAGCTCTAATTATGCCCAACTGTAAGTTTTAACTGAGCAAGTAGCTCCATCTGCTTTTACAATACAATTTATGATGCTGTAGCTTGGCATGCTCAGAGTGCCCCTGAACAGTAAGATGCAATAGCATATGTAAATACTTCCTAATTATGCACAGCAATGGGAATTCACAGATGGGCAACACAGCCACCCACCAACGACCTGCTACCTATAATTCCTCCTTGAAACTCTCTCTGTTTGCAATAGATTTCAGTAAGTTTTTGGAATGGAATACTAAGATTCCATTATCTAAACTGGGTTTCAAGCAAGTGCGAGCTCTCGCTTGTTTTTATAGTAGGACATATTGAAGATGACAGCAGTGCCTAACTATATTGCAAAATACTCACACTCCTCTACTGCCACAAATGCAGTGTACGCTCTGTAATGATGGAAATAAGGATTACGCAGACTCAGGACTTGGCTACACTTGTATGTTATACTGCAATAAAGCCGCCTAGAGTGCTCTATCTTACTCCCCGTCCACACTGGCAAGGCACGTAGAGCACTCTGACTCCCAGGCTAAAGCGCTCTTGGTACTCTACCTCTGTGAGAGGATTAAAATCTGTTGCGTATTGGCTGAGATGCCCCAGCATCAGTATGAACGAGGAGTTACATTACTGCGCTCTGATTGACTTCCAGAAACGTCTCATAATCCCCTGAAGCCAAATTGCCTCTTTTCTCTTTGTTGTGAAATCAGCTGCAGAAATGCAGATGTGCCCTTTCCAAGCCCCATTTCAGACAGCGGCTGCTTATCTGCTCTGAGACAAAGCAAACATTTACTATTTGCATTGAGTGAGTGAGAGGCAGGGAGGGCAGGGGAGTCTGTACTTACAAAACAGTATGCTGACACACTCTCAGCACCCCAAAAACCCACTCTCTCTCCCCACATACACACAACATACCCCACCCCTCCCCCGCATTTGAAAAGCATATTGCAGCCACCTGAACACTGGGATAGCTGCCCATAATGCACTGCTCCCAATGCAGCTGAAAGTGCCGCAAATGTGGCCATGCCAATGCGCTTGGAGCTGTCAGTGTGAACAGACTGCAACGCTTTCCCTAGTGTGCTCTCTGAAGGCTGGTTTAACTCAAAGTGCTCTACAGCAGTGGTCTTCAAAGTAGGGTGTGCCAGACCCCTGCGGCACTGCCTATCCTGCCCAGGAGACCGCCGAACTCCTGGGCGGTCTATTTTTGTCCTGCCAAAATGCCACTGTGGAAAGTGGAAGCTTCTGCTTTCTGCGGCAGCATTTAAGCAGATATACCCCTCCCCTGGGAGCCGAGCAAGTTCTTCCTCTGCAGAAAGGGGTGCCAAGGAAAAACTTTGAAGACCGCTGCTCTACAGCTGCAAGAGTAGCCAAGCCCTAAGCCCTGGTCTACTCTGAGGGGGGGATCAATCTAAGATATGTAACTTCAGCTACGAGAATAGGATAGCCGAAGTCAACGCACTTAGATTGACTTACCATGGCATCTTCACAGCAGTGAGTCAATTGCTACCACTCCCCCGTCGACTACATCTGCACTTCTCGCGGTGGTGGAGTACAGGATTTGACGGGAGAGTGCTCGGGGATCGAATGATCACATCTAGACTAGACAAAATAAATCAACCCCTAATAGATAGATCGCTATCTGCCGATCTGCTGTGTAGTGTAGACATACCTACAGAGTTGCTGTGTTTTAAACAAGAAGCAGAATTCAGTGAATTTTTTCCCTTTCTTTTGGAGTCAAATAGTCCATGGTGTGCAAAATTTACTGCTGTCAGATAGGTTCAAGATAATGATGGGTGAATTGTTAAAGCCAGGTGCAAGATTTCCACTAACATCAATGGAACTGCACAGAGAAATACCCCATGCATTGCATGGATAATGCTGATATAGAGGTAAACCCTTTCAGTGTCTTGCCTAAACTTCATAGATGGCTATCATTTTACAATGTGAAATCTGTTACCTCTTCCACTATTACAACCTAAATGAAAAATAAGAATTAAAACTGGCATTTTCAATGGCACATGAGGAATTCCTGATCCTTTGAAAATCCCAGTCCCAAGCCATGGTCTTTAGGAGATCAGTTTCCCTTTCCATCTCTGAAAAATAAGAGCCTTTTAACATGGATTACATCATCAAACCTTTACTGGGCTAATTTCCAAATAGATGCACGTGCTGAATGCGTAAAATGGATAAATGCATGCTGGGTTATTTTTTCCATGGGTGACACTTAGTACTGTGCCCTAATTACTGAGGAGAAAGGAAAGTGAAGTAGTCAAGTCTGGGGCTTAGCCATTTGTTAAGTGTGTAAATGCATTTTGATTTGATAGGAGGTACACTTTTCAATCCTAAATGCAGTCAGTGCATATGCACACTTCAAGGAATTTGACACATCAGCATACAGAGTGGAGCTGCGTGCACAAAAACATACCCAATACCTTGTGGTGGTGAGATCCTTCTGTTGCACTTCTGAAGATGACACAAGATTTTGCTTACATGCATTTACATGCCTAAGCACATACTGATCAAACAGCCTTAGAAAGTAGCTCATCATTAACCATTTGCATTGATGGAATTGGACATGGATCTACTTAACCCATGTATAAAGGGAGCCTGACCTTTAAAGGAGTTTGTATTCACACCATAGTCTCATTGAGATGAATCAAGAGAGTAAGTGTTGGCAGGATCAGGCCTTCACTCTACCGTGTGGCTGTAGTTTGGAGGGAGAATACCGTTTGAAAGCTGTAGAAAGAGTAGTAAATGTTGTGATGGTTCTTTTTCCTCTTCACTTCCAGACAGTGCCACAAAGAGGCAGTGCCCTGACCATCAACATTTTTTAGTTAACTAAAAGCAGACTTTGGCATGTAGCATAGAACTTCAATACATCTACTAACCAGAGAGGAGGATGTGATCAAAATATAATGAGCCTTTGCAATGCCAGTATGCCTTTCTTCAAGGATATCCAATTGCTATAGAAATAGTGATTAATCCTTCCAGCATCTGGGACATTGGTATTATGGCACCTATTTTATTATACTTACTTGTGAGCATCTGTTCAACACAGGTAAACAGAGGATAAGTGACTTTTCTCAATGTCACTCAGCAAGTCAGTGGCAGAGACAGGAAAAGAGTACCCTTTAGGGTCAGCCGATATTGCTAAAGCTGATTTATCTGTGATCATTTACTATTACTTTTTAAAGGTATTCTTTCTTCTTTCTCTTATCTACCAGTCACAATATTTTGAAGGAACACGGTTTCCTCTTGACATTTGATGATGAAATGCAAAGTGTTTGCTTTAGGTTAAGAAATGATCACAGATTAAATCCATTTTAAAATCGTCATAGAAGTTCCAGGAGTGGTGTTTAACTGGTGCAATCAGTCAGATGAAGCCCTGTATTCCATCTTCCTTATCGGTAGCCCGTTCTGTGAATGACATTCAAAAACGCACCTTCAGAGGAATGTGCACTAATAAACAACAGAATATTGATATGGTGGCTGGGTGACTCCATGGATAGGCCATGAGCACTGGAGTCTTTTGCCTGTGGGTCGCTAACGTGAATTCACTGCAAACTGGAACTGAAAAAGTGTTTGACACTTTAGTGATGTGAGTTAATGGCCTCAGCTCAGTCCTGCTGCCAGCAGAGAAATGGCCACGTCACAAACCTGCCATCACAACAGACACATTGTTGGCAGAGTTAGCAAAGAAGTCAAAGGTAAATAGTGGTGGAGAACAAACTACATTTTCAGCCCTAGAGGTGATCTCTTCTGGTCAGGCTCACATGGTCAGTGGTGGAGAATCAACCATGAACCTTGGAAATTGTTCCAATTGTTAATTACCCTCACTGTCAAAAACGTCCACTTTATTTCTGGTGTGAATGCCTTATTTCCAGTCTATGATAAATAAGCTCTTACTGATCTCAAATTAACATGTTGCTGATGCTTTGGGTCAGCAACTGTGTTTTTTTTCCTCTATTGATCGTGAGTCTCTGTGTGTCAAAAATCTCTAGGATCACACAAACTGAATTGTTCATCTGCTGTGGCTGAACTTTCTCAGATAAGCCAAAACCATAATCCCTGGTCTCTAATAAAGAGTTGCTGCAACTGCCAAGCACTTGGTGAATATGATTGGTACTGTGGAAAACAGGAATGTCTTCTATTTACCAGAAGTGGTTTTTACCAAGTAAAATAATGTTTTTATCACCCTCGGAGAAACTAATTGGTCCCAGTTTAAGGCATTTTCTATTTTAAAAACTGTTTAATTAAAGCATACCACGTTACACTTAGCTTTGGTTACATATTCAGATTGTGGTTACTTGAGGCTGTTTTGATAAGGTTAAAGTACTCAGCTTCTCTTTTGCCTTCTTGGAAGAGAATAGTTCAATGTTTTCATTCCAGAATGACCCGTTGTTTCAGAACTTATTTTCTGTTTTAAAATTCTGCATCACACTTTATAAAGCCTGAACAGGAATGAAATATTTTTATTTTATCAAAATGGAACATTTTGATTGGTCCCAAAAATATTTTTTCAAAAATTTAGTTTCATGGGAAATTATGAAATTTTTGTTTTTCATTCTGACTTGGAATGAAAGCAAAATTCAAAACTGCAAAATTTCATGAAAAATGGAAATTCTGGTTTCCCACATAGCTCTGTAATCTGTGCCTTTGACAGGAGAACATACCTAGCCACTAGCAACATGTCTCCCAAATGCCAACGGGATTGAATTCCCCAGTACTGCATTCCTTCTTCTTGTGGTAAATGTGGCAGGAAGCTCAATATTAATCTGTGTTTTGTTTATTTGATATTTATCCTATAGGTGGACCCCAACACCCCAGTCAGGTTCAGGGTCCTATTGTGCCAGATGTTGGATAAACACAGAAGATGATAGTCCCTTCCCTGAGGAGCTTAACGTAGAAGAGAGAAGGACAGGGAGATGAGAGCACCAGTAATCAGAACATACAGATTCATATTCCTAACATCATTGTTCCAAACCTGGGGGACAGAGGAGGAGTGAGAAGGAAAGAGTGAATTCATAAGAGCATGGCAGGAAGAAAGGAAGAGAGACACGGAAGAGAAGGTAAAGGGAAGTTGTTTCTGCCCACTCATATCTGGTACAAGGAACACTTCTCCACTCCTGCTGTCTAACACTCCTTTCTGCAGTTACCTTTGCTGTGCCTAATGCACCACTCTGATCTATTGCAGGCAGGAAGCAATGCTTTCAAAACATTCCAGCTGGCAAAGCAGGGTACCAGCCAGTTAGAGACAGAGGAAACTGCCATCTGAACGCTTTAAAATGAAGGATACAAGGAAGAGAGGATACAGGAACGTTGTAAGATGAATACAAACAGGAGTAAAGGCATATTGAAGGGAGAAGGACAGGGGAAGTGGACAGGATGGAGGAAAGACAAAAGGACCAAATCCTGGTGTAAGTAAAAGTCCAGTGATTTAAGTGCCACCAGATCAGGAACGGACAGTAATAACAAAATCCCAAACACAATGTTTAGCCCTATTCTGGTTGGAGCCCATCTGTCTCTCTCTCTCTCTCTCTCTCTCTCTCTCTCTCTCTCTCTCTCTTTCCTGACAGGTCTATCTCTTTGGTAACATGCCAATAAAGTATCATTGTATTGAAACTGGGATGAGTTGCATCCAGCTACACTAATGCCCCCGTCCCCCCCAAAATCACCAGTTCTTTCCATTTCCCTTCCATCTCCTCTTGTTTCCCTTCACTTTCTCCCCCATCCCTTTATCCGCTCTCCTGGGAACACCCCCAAGAACTCAAAAATATGGGATCAGAAGGGAAACCACCACATCCTGTCTACTTCACCAGTTGACTGTGGGTAACCCACTGATGAATGTGTTTTGCAGGTATCGCACTGGGCCGATCCACAGAGGATATGAATGGTTACAGTCACCAGCTGCAGAGCATTGGCATGTTAGCTCAAGCTGTAGAAGTCCCCGGTTCAATCCCACATGTGTTAGCCAAGCAGCGCAGCTGTCACATACCCATCTGCACTACATCACTGAATGCCTACTTTGGCTAGGAACAACCCATCTGTGCATGTTAACTATGTGATTTAGTGTAACTAAATCGTGGTTCAGTGTTTTAACTCCTTCCATGCCACACATGCATGTGGTAATGCATCAGCCAACAAAATTACCAAGCAGAAGGACGTAAAAAGTCATACAGGTGCCATTTTGGTGGCACAAAGAATTGTTTATTGAAAAAACCCAACAAATACTGTGTTCTCTGCAGTGATGAAAGTGCAAGTTTGATCTTAGTTAGGTATGTTCTGACTTGCCAAAGATATAATCTTCTTAACTGCTACAAATCTTTATATGTTTCAACTTGCTTATGTTTGGCTGCCAGATTGGACACAATATTCCAGCATGCAAATATTTTCCATTTGGCTGCATTCCGTTTTTTATTTCACGTAGAGTTCCGATTATAAGAAATGGAGCTGGAATTTCTGTATCATAGCTGTGTAACCATAGAAACTAGCACTAATTGTATGTATTGTTGAGTTTTAAATGTATTCAAATTTAACTCATTACTTTGAAAATATTAAGGGTGTTTTTTTCTTTCTATTTATCACCTTAATACTTCTCAATTTGCCTTCTTGCTTATAAGCAGCTCTACTCATAAAAAGATAAAAACATGTAGGTGAAAATTACATTTATTTTCTTTTATATAACCAAGAACAAAAGTCATATAAATGTTTGATCGCCCACTCCCTTCTGCTATGGTATTAGAAAGCAAGGGGGGTACATTTCATGTTAAAGAGGTGTCATTCCCACAAGCAAGAGCAATAAGGATGAGGGATTCCGACACCAATATTCCGAAAGAGATGACCTTCATAGGATCCACACAAGTTAGCCTCAATTATGTGTTTAAAATAGAAAGGAAATACAAATCTGTGAATTCCTTCTATTAGTGGTAGTGTTGTAGTAGCGCCCAGGAGTCCCCATCATGGACCAGAAATCTAGTGTGTTAGGTGCTGTACAAACCGTGAATAAAGAATAATCCTTTCCCATCCTCATGGTGTCCAAGTGCCTATTCTGAGACTATAATTCCTTTGTGGTGTCCAGAGCAAAACTTGAGCTGAATCTACAGGTGGAATTATAGCCCCAAAGTGTGAAATTATCCTATTTTTGTTTGTTTGTTTGTTTGTTTTATAGACCATCACATTCCTAATTTGCTCACAAATGGAACTCACTAATGACCTTGATAGACACTTCTGTATTGGACCTGTACACCCACAGTCAGCTGACATTCCACTGAAATCAATGGCACCTTCGGACATGTAGGTATTTTCTGCTGCCCAAAAGACATCTACCAGCCACCCCCCAGTCATTCAGCACAATTGGAACCATTTCCAAGGTTCATGGTAGATTCTCCACCACTGACCATTTTAAAGTGAAGATTGGGTGTTTTTGTGAAAGTGCTATGGCCTGGCCTGTACAGGAGGTCAGACTGGTCCCATCTGGCCTTGGAATCTATGAAAATAACATTTTCATTTTTTTTTCAGAACAAAATGTTGTTGGCATAACATGCTCTCACACAAAGTTTTGATTCTGACCAGGGGCATTTGCTGATGGAAAAATGTTCAATCAGAAAACTTTCTACCAGCTCTGCTAGACTGGGACTCTGATGAGGCTCCCACACAGGGAAATAAAGCTCTAGCCGGTGAGCTAATCAGCTGCTGCTATAATCCAGGAGCAAATTACTACCCCCTGGAGACAAGGGGGAAAGTAGGGAGAGAACTGTGCCTCACAGGGGTGTTTTGGAGGTACAGTGCCTCCTGGAGAGGTGCAGCTTCTTCTTTGAGCACTGGTCCCTATAAGTATTCCAACATTCCAATACCATGTGCCTGAGAACCCATGTTTACAATACACAGAGGGACCACAGATCTCAAAGAACCTCCAGTTACAGGTGAGTAACCTCCTCTTATGCCTCATCCTTTGCTTTGGGCTGCTAGCCCTGGAGGTTTTTCACCACAGGCCTGTTTGCTACAACCTGCAATAGATCAAATCATTCATGGCTTCTAGTCTCTAATGATATGTCTCTGGGTTTATTAGGAAAAGCAGAATCTTTGGGGACTACTTGAGGTCAGTACCAACATCATTAGGTGGACTTGGACTGGTTACTTGAAAACACGAAATAACCCTTCAGGGCTCAGAGTTAGCATGGAGGCTACAAAAAAGATAACACACAATCTTTTAAAAAAGGGATAGACAAGAAACCTCCACTAAGATCAGATTTTTTTTTCTCTGACTGTACACAATGAGCAACGGTTGAAGAAAAATGGCTTTGAAACTGTGCATCTTTTCAGGGTTTTATGCATAACATCATTGGTAATGATCGTGGCTCCCAGGAGCAGGGCTTATCATGAACTCTGAGCTAGCATTCCAATTAAAAGTTAAACCCTGATTTTCACATTTTCACAGCTGAATGCTTAATTTTCTTTCATATGAATTGTTGGCCAAATCACTCACTTTTGCTTTTATTTGTCTGTGCCATGCAAAGGCTTATGTATGTGCATAATTTTACACACATGTGTAGTTCTGTTGAAGACTATTGGATTATTCACATGCATAAATTAAGTATTTTATGTAAGTCTTTGCAGGGATTGGAAATGTTCAGGGAAGCAATGCAAAGCAGAGTGGAAAAAGTTATTGAAAGGTGTAGGCAAACCAGAAAAAGTTGGACAAGCCACAAAGCAAGAATGTTACAGGAAAAGTGCAAACAAGCCAACACTGCTGGGAACGCAGAAGAAGTAAAAGCATTGTGCAAAGGGGTGAAGACTGGAAAAAAACAAGTTTTAAAAAGAAGTGGCTTATCAATTAGAGGAAGCAACAGGAAAGCATGATATGAAAATAATATACAAAAAACGTTAAGTTGCATGGAAACTCACAATTAGGTCAATGATATATGCAGTAAAAAGGCTACTGGTGAACTGACAATGAATGCCAAAGAAGTGCTGGAAATATGGAAAGGGCATTTTGACAAAGTGCTGAACCCCGTAGTTCATCCAGATGCAAGCATTCTAGACATACTAGATCAGTGGCTCTAAACCTTTCCAGACTACTAGACCCCTTTCAGGAGTCAGATTTCTCTTGCATACCCCCAATTTCACCTCGCTTAAAAACTTATTGCTTACAAAATCAGACATAAAAATACAAGTGTCACAGCACACTATTACTGAAAAATGACTTACTTTGTCATTTTCCCAAATAATTATTAAACAAATCAATTGGAATATAAATATTGTACTTACATTTCGGTGTATAGTATATAGAGCAGTATAAACAAGTCGTTGTATGAAATTTTAGTTTGTACTGACTTTGCTAGTGCTTTTTATGTAGCCTGTTATAAAATTAGGCAAATATCTAGATAATGTACCCCATGGAAAACCTCTGAGTACCCTCCCTTCCTGGGTACATGCACCCCTGGTTGAGAACCACTGTGCTAGATGAACAGGGCAGCTTGAAAGGTGGAATGGATATCAGCACTGAACCATCATCAGAAGAAATAGAAAGAGCAGTGAAGCAGATAAAAACTGGGAAAGCTCAGGAAATAAATAAGACAACTGAGCTGCTGAGACACATGCTATCAAAGCATTAGAAAAAATACACAAGCAAGCAGGGGAGCAAGAGGAGGTACTGGATGATTGGCTAAAGGCTACAGTTCTACCAGTCTTGAAGAAAGGAGATTGTGCCAATCCAAATAGTTATAAAGTTATTGTTAGTACTGGGTAAAATCATGATGAAACTAATTGTCTACATATTAAGTCCAGTTTTTGAGGAAGTAATAGGTGAGGAATAAGGAGGTTTCAGATGAGGCTGAAGTTGCATTGACCAGATACTCATGCTCTGACTGTCTGAGAGGGGGGTGGTGGACAAGAATGGGGATTAAAGATGTTTGCTGCTTTCACTGACATTATGAAGGCATTTGATTTATATTGGAAGGAAACATTAGGGGAAGCAGCAAAATCATATGGAGTCCCAAATAAGAGAATTGCAATTATAAAAGCTATATACAAAGACTCCTGCTCTACTGTAAGACTTGGTGGAAAATTAAGCAACTGGTTCAAGTCAAAGTTTGATGTAAGACAAGGGGACATAGAATCACTTGTTCTTGAATTGAGCACTAAGAATGTTAGATGAGTTGGAGATTGTGACATCTAGAACTAAACACGTTGGTTTATGCAGATGTCATTGTACAATTGGCAGACACATATGAATGAATAATCACTGTACTCGACCTTGGAAAACTGGTGTAGTCAACTTGGACAAATTCCAAAAAGATAGAGTGGTTACAATTTGGAAAGGAAGTGATAGAAACAGTGTTGGAATGCAGCGGAGGTGAAGTTATAGAACAAGTAGACTCTTATGTGTACATAGAAATCTTGAACAGTGCCAATGGTCCCATTAAGAATGAGATTAAAAGGAGTTATGCCTTAGCCACAAGTACTGCACTTAAAATACATGCTGACCGATAAAAGGATTATGTTTGGTATCAGAGTGAAAATTTATCAAGCCAGTGTACTCACACTATTACTCTATGATCTGGAAGCAGCTGCATTAAATGAAACAGACACCAGAAGGCTGGAGGCAATAGAGATGAGTTCTTTGGAAGATGAGAGTTGGGCAGTGGAATGATTTGAAGACCAATGAAGAAGTTAGAAGGAGAGCATGATGTGAAGTCAGGGTACAGGACTGGATACAACAGAAAAGATTACAATGATGGGGACACTGCAGAAGACAAACAGATGATAGGATGCCAAAGAAAATAATGCAAATACAACCTAAGTCAGTTAAACCTAGAGACTGACCACTGACTAGATGACGAGACATTATATGCAGAGACATGACCAGGCTGGGCTTAACGGAGGAACAAGCTATGGATGGGACTGAACAACAACTCATTACTGTTCTTGTGTCTGCAAAGATGCTCTGGGATGAAGAGAGAAAGAGAGAGAAATCTTTGAGGGTCAGGGGCTGAATTCATATTAGATTTCTGAGTAAATGAACATAGAACACATACATTTGCTTTTATGTTTATATTTTTATTGAAGAGTCAGATAAATGGCAGGTATATTAAACATCCTTTCAGCGCACATAGACTTATAGTAAATTATTATAAATGTGCCTCCCTTTGTGGTGACACTTACATATATACATCAGAACCCCATTTAGTCGATCTAACTGGGACTGGGACCAGATCCGATAATCAAAAATTCGGATAATTTAGAGAATGGGAGAGCCTGAGACTGCAACACCATCTAGTGGCCATAGGAGAGATTGTCTGCTTCTGGACCTATGTGCGCTGTTTATTATGGAGAGCCGAATAATGGCGGGTCGGATAAATGGGGGTCTACTGAGTAAGCTAACACTCACTAATGTACATTTTTTTAAAAAAGTTACTGTAGTTAAGTGATTATGACGGGTGTCACATTGTCTGGAATAGCTCATGATCGTGAGTGCCAACCTCAGGGAAGACTGTCAAAAAAGCAGGCAGATATTCCAAACTGGTGATATGTTCCATAATTAGATTCCACCAACTCAGAAACAAATGCGAATTCCTGAACTACTGTAACAGTCTCACCCTGGAGTCACAGACAGTCCACTTGGGTACTCCAATCTATCTTGCCACTCAGGCCAGCTGGCCTTAGTGATAAATGGTCACACACCAAAGATCACAGAATATTCAGGTTGCTCCCAGTCCCAAAACACCAATCGCTTACCACAGGTCAGCTTGTATTGTAGATCTCACTCCAAAGAGAACGCTTGTAGCCAATCCTGTAATAAACTAACTAAAGTTTTATTAACTAGGAAAAATAAATGAGAGTTATTTACAGGTTAACGCAGTCAACATATATTACAAATGAGTTACAGTCTATAGTTCCAAAAGATGAGAGAGGGACAGTAACCTGTCAGCACTGAGTGTCTTTCTGAGCTAACCCAGGCTGACCCTGCGGATCTCTGCTTTTGTTTCCTAGCTCCAAAGAGCAAAGAGATGAAAAATCTTCATGTCAGCGATCTTTATTTCCTTCTGCCAGAATTCGGCTGATGGGACAAGACCTTCTGCACATAGCCTGAGCAGGGGTAATTAGCCAAGTCTTTGTAATGTGATGTTTCACAATGACCCACTTAGTTTTAGTAGTTCTCCTAGATGGGTGAGGGGAACGACTCGTCCTGTCTGAGTTCACAATTTCAGAGCAGGCATTTTTACACTTATAAAGCAAAACTTACATATTACTTTGGGGGTACGGGCTACAGACATCACAAATAAGATTAATGCATGCAGCAACTTAGAAGCATTTTACAGAGATGAAACACAGCCTGACACGTCTAATGTGCATTTTGAACAATACTAACATATAGGTGAACTGGTCTGGTTTCCAGCTATGAATTTGTCAGTCATCAGCTGACACCGACATTCTTGGTCTGCCAATGCCACAATAGGATTAACTGGGTTACCTATAGTATTATGGGAGGGAGCCAGGCTCCACCCCACTCTGTCTTTCTGTTTTGTAAGTGGGAGTTTTCCTCTGTCGCTGTTGTGATGCAAGGGAGTAAAGCAGCAAGTTTCCAGCCTGCAGTCCTGGGAGTAAAATGTTATTTTGGTTGAACTGAGCACTCCCCTTACAAAAGCTACATGGAATTTCTTTTCTTAGATTGCTAGGTAGGAATACGTTGGAGCTTGATGCTTCACAGAAATAATTTACAAGCATTTATGTAGTGCCCAGCATCATTATGCCTGGTCATCACACAGCTTGAGACACGCAAGAGCTCAGTCAGAGAGACCAAACTCAGCATGCCGCCTGTTGTCTGCCCAAGTCATTAGCACCCGCAGCTTAAACACAATAGGTCTTGCAAGCTCTTTCTAAAAATACCTGGGTTTGTGCTTCACTGTATTCCTACAGAAAGTGAGTTACCAAGTCTAGGCCCTGCTACTGAGAGAGCTTTGCCATCAGCATAGATTTAAGTAACGGTGTTTGAACTGGCGGATTTTCACTTAAGGAAAATGATAGCAGTGTTGGAAAGTGCGATGCATATGGTTATTAGTCATGTTTGGATTACGCTGATTTACATATAACACCTGTAAGCATAAAAAGATTAATCCTTGGGTGGATTTTGAAATGGTTCAAAAGCTAAACCTGAAAATAGCTTTTGAGGCATTAATGGACCATTATATGAGCTGAAACAGTTTTTTAAGATATAACCTATTTGTCTCCAAGGATGAATTGGCTTTTTTTAGCTCTGTTACAGTCAAGCCTTTGAAAATGTAGTGATGCATTGTTTGCAATGTACTTATTGGTTTGTGTAATAAAAAAACATTATAGAAAGCACAGTTGTTGCAGTTCAGTAGCCATTTTTTTTTAAATGGAGTGATCATTTTTTTTAAAAAAAAATTAACAAAATCCTCAAAGTGATTCACCAGATTGTTTGCTTTTACTTTCCTTAGCACAAAATAGTTTCCAGTGGCTGTGAGATCCTGTTGTGCTTTTTAAAAGACTCTTACCATGTAAGCTACCATGAAACTCTGTCACCACCTTATTATGTGCACAAGCAAACCACTCTAATTAGTCCAAATGACAGAGGCATGTGAGTTGGGAATGGCATTTCACCAGTTATCAAGATATCTCCCATGAACCCAGTGCTGATGGACTAAAAAGCTGCTTGGTACCTTTTTTTTTTCTTTAAAGGTTTTGCTTCTTCTGAGTACTTAGTCTTAACCTTGGTAGAGCTTCAATAGGAATCCTCACTTCTTCCAACTTTCCTAATCCCTTTGTGCTGTCCAACTGAAATTGAATGTAGAACTGTGGACAAGCATAATGAAAGATCACAGTGTAGTCTAGAGAGAATTAGTGCGTTGGAATCTCACAAGGGGCCTTGGACTCTTCCCTTCCTCACTGCAGCTGCAGCAAAGATAAATTATACCTTCTTGTCCTAGCTATTACCTTCTTTCCCCTCCCCTAATAACTGGAAGCATGTGAAGGGTTTATGTAATATTTTAACATGTTCCTGTACAATACAGTAGCTCTGAGTAGAGATGCACATGGTTCTTTTCTGAGAATCAGAGGCAACAGATGGGAAAAGGCCAAGGGGCTGCTATGTGCGAGGTCTAAGTGTAGTAGCACAAGAGGAGGAAGTCCCTGCTTGCCATTCTCCTGCTGCATGGCCAAAGACATCACACCATCTAGGCCCAGGCAAACCTAAACACTAGGAGTGTGCAGAACTCCTTGACAGAATCTCGAAACAAGCTCTTGGAGACGATGCAGCGTGTGGTGTCCTAATGGGAATAAAGTGCTTCATTGGAAAGCTGGTGAGCCCTGCAATAACACAAGTTTTGCACCAATGTAATGAGGGGAGAATCAGTGAATATTGATTCAAAGGACTGGATTTGGATATGAATACAGCTGGGTGGAAAAGTTAAGGTTTTTGTCAGAAAAACAAACATAGGGGCAACGGGCGAGGGGTTCAATGAAACCCCTTTCACAATGCACACAAACAAAAACTTGTTTTCATTGAAACTTTGTGTGTGTATGTGTGTTGGGGAGGGGGAATATTTCCCAACTTGGCTCTAGATCTGAACTTGGTGTTCTTCCTTTCTCTCCCCTCATTGTCTTGTCTATTTAGGCTCTGATCCTCCAGTTGACATGAACATCCCTGCACCTGCATAGAGTCCTGGTGAAATCAATGGGGCTCTGTAATGGAGCAGGTCTCCACTCACATGCAACAAGATGCAGGCCTAGAGCTTTACTTTATAAATTCTTCCATACAGGGACTCTCTCTTAATATGTGATTTATACTGTGCCTTCCCAATGAGACCTCAGTCTTAATTGGGGCCACTGGGGAGCTACAGGAATGCAACTAAGCAAAAGGAATGGTGCTCAATAAATTGGGGAAATGAAACATATGTAGGTAACTCGGTCCTGACGCATGACCGCAGCTTTCTCCCTTTTCTCCTAAAGGGCATGAGTCCTGGATTCACCTATAAGAGCACTCGGTCGCTTCACCCAAGAAAATCTTGCCTAGTGCAGAGAGCACAGAGGGCTTGTCTCTTCAAAAAATATTTAACACCCACTCTCATACATAGGAGTGTTCACTATAGCACAAATAATAACATAGCTAGCACAATCCCAGAGTAGCAAAACAGTAAGTGGGGCTTTATTAGGTATGGGAAACTCCGGATAGGGGACAATGGAAAAGGGTTTAGGATAATAAAAGACAAAAGCAACAAAACATAAACTCTAACCCACCCAACATTTACAGCCTGGGCACCTTCCCAGCCCCAGCATAGGTCGATAGTGAGTTTAGGCTCCGGCTTTGACAGGTGTTACAGAGCTGAAATTGGTGGCTGGCTTAAAACACGATAGCCAAATAAATCAACATGGGTGTTCATACAAAGTACCCACACCCAGGATGGTGAGATTGTCCGTGTGGCTCTCTGGTCTGGATTTCAATGTGCAGCTGCGCTGGCTCTTGGTAGTCTGACCTGGACTCCTCAGCAATCCTGGGTGCCTGGTTTCTGCTGAGCTGACACTGTTCATCATCCCAGAAGTCCATAAAGGATTCAAAGTCTTCTCTTGGATAGGCATGTGGAGGGTAGAAGGCTCCTCCCTGGCTGTGATGCTTCTCTCCTTGCTACCGCCAAACACATCCAAACCCGAAAGTTAAAGCAAACCTTTGTCTCTGAGGTCTCACTTCTGATTGGTTTTGGTAGTGAGGCTAGCCAGTGCTAGCTCTACGCAGGACCCTAGGCAACCTGGGAACTGGAACTATGTAGCCATTGCTGCTGTAGTCCTGGGACAAGTCCCCTAGACGCTCAGTGTGATATTTCAGGATCACCTCTTCTAAAGGGGTTACACTAATTTACTATAAAGGGAATGGACTGGCTTTCCCCTTGCTTACACTGATTTTATCCCCAGGTCACTCCATGGGTGTTGACTCTGAGCTATGCTAGTGTCTGAGATCACAGTCAGGCTCAGTGATCTGATTGCCACTAAATCTTTTTTCTGACCATATGAAATTGTTCAAGATGCATGGAGTATTGGATCCAGAAATCAACTGAACATCAGTTGTCCTCTTCAATACATTTTGAAAAGCACCAGTAAAAGTACCCAGATAATTTTGGGGTCTCTGGCGGGGGGAGGGATAGGTGCGAAGGGCCAAATTCTCTTCTCAGTTACACAAGTATAAATTTGGAAAAAACTGGGCCTGATTTTAGTCTCTTCTACAACAGTTAACCATGAACACCACAGAATTAAATAATTACTTTGGATTTACACCAGCAAAATGAGAGGGAAATCAAACTCCTGAGGCCAGATTTCAGCCTTAAGTGAAGTCACCTGCAGATATATCAGAAGTTTCAGATCAGAGGAGAAAAAACACTCATTTTACAATTGTTTTACTTCACAGTCACAATTCCAAGAGTCACAGCAACACAAAGTTACTTTAAAAACATTCCAACTCAAATCCTATATGATGGACTGTAGTAATTAGTCAACTACCTGCTGTGATGAGATCACAGGGAGATTACCAGTACAGAGCTGCAATTAGGGTTCTTTTAACAGTGGGAACTCCACTTCACATGAACTGCTAAGGCCTGCTGGGAGAATTTCTAACCAGCCATTGTCCTTAAACTCAGCCAGCCTCTTTGTAGCTCGAGGTTATAAACAGGGAGACCACAGAGGGGGCAGGCAAATTTTGCTGAAGCACAAAGCTAGGTGACACTGAAGAAAAGCGTATCTGATAATAATAGCAAAGATACCCTAATGGGAATGTGTAGCACATAAGTTTGTTTTAGGAACAAATGCAAACTCTTTTGTTTTTAGGGAACCATCTGACATGCACTGTCCCTTCACTCACTTTCCTTCTCTGAATAGAAGCAGAAGGCAGAGGAAATGCCCCCTACTTTACTATAGATTTATAAAGAGGAGGCTATAAAATAAAGAATTAGAACAGCAATTCATTCTCTCTCCAAAACCAGGACAGCTGGTTTTCTCCTCCCTTCCCCCCACGTTAGCCTGAAGGCAAAATGCAGGCAGCAGCATTTGTTATTGTCTCCTGATGACAAAAGAAACCCAGGCAGAAAAAACTTCTGTTTTCAAATGATCAGAGGACTCAACCAAACTGGGTATTACAACTTTTCTGAGGCTAACTCGGGAGCTTCAGTTTGCCAAGAAAGCAGCCAGGCAGTCATTTATTGCTGGAATGGGGAGTAAGACTGAAAAGTCCACCCCCACAATGTCATTTCTATCCCCCATTACTTTCCATTATTGCATGGAAATAATAGGCTAGTAGTTGGGGATGAGCCCCAGGAGATTATGGACTTCACACTCTCCATAGAGAGAAAGGATTGTCTAGGAGTGAGGTCACTAGCCTGGGATGCTGGAGACCTGGGTTAAAGCTCCCTGCTCTGTTACCTTGGGCAAGTCACTTGGGACCAGAATATCAAAGTGTTTAGGTGTCTAACTCCTATTGAAATCAATGGAAATTAGATGCCTGAAAATCTTCAAGATTTGGGCCTTCATCTCTATGTGTCAGTTCCTTGTAAAATGGGATAACAGCACTTTCTACCTCACCGGGATATTGTCAGATGTCCAGTACTTGGATATGGGTATCAGTCAAGTACCTTGGATAGATGGGCATGGGCAGAACAGACTTGAATACTTTAGATCCTGCCATGCTGAGCAAATCAGATCCTTGGCACTGTGCAGAGTCTCATTGATTTCAGTGGGGCTACACATAAATGCAGAGGTCTGCAGTTCCTTGCAGGTTGGAGTCTGAGCCTTTACTCAAAAGAATTTGGGGGGCTTTTACCCTGAAATTTTAGTGTTGTTGCGTTTTAGCTCCTAATGTTCTCTTCAAAGAAAACTGGTTGCAAGGAAAGTTACTGTCACCTTCTCTTTTAATTCTGAAAGAAATGCTGCAAGACACCCTGTAGGGTACCATAATGCATAAATGTCCCTGAGAAGAAATTTCCTTCTAACTCCTGTCAATCAGTGGTTGGTTTATGCCCTGCAGTACAGTGGTTACATCCGTCAAACTGTCCTACAGTGGCTTAAAACGGTGAGTACCAGCCTCAGGGCAAACTGTTAAGAAGCAGGGCACAACCCCCAAATTGGCTGTGAGTTCTATACTTAGATTTCACCAATGAATTATCAAGTGTAACTCCTCAGGCACTACATCATATCATAGGCAACCCCCTTCACACTGGAACTCCTCGCTTAACATTGTAGTTATGTTCCTGAAAAACGCGTCTTTAAGCGAAACTATGTTAAGTGAATCCAATTTCACCATAAGAATTAATGTAAATGAAAGCTCTTTGGGACAGGCCTGTCTCTTCCTCTGTGCATGTGAAGCATCTAGCACAAGGAACCTAAATCTCAATTGCTGTTACTGCATAAATAAAAATGAGAACTAGGAAAGATCCATTCCTCTGCCAGTCCATGCCCCAGTCTCTATACAGATGACTCATTGGCGGGTTGAACTCCCTGAAGACAGTAAATGCACTAAAATCAGTGGGCCTATTCATGTCAGTAACCCAAGCAAGATTGTCCATTGATAGTGAACTGAACGCCAGTGCCAGGTACAGTGTTTTGTCTCAAGAAAATGATCTCACTGCTTAACGTCTTTATTTTCTTTCTTTCTTTTTCCATCCATCATCTTTAATAGCTTTGAGCATTTGAAAAATAAACTATAATATATTGGCCATAAAGGACAAATGGCTAATGCTTTAATTATCTGGGATCATAAAAGCTAAGCCATCAATTATAGAGAATGAATGAATCATGCTCCGCTTGTTCAAAATAATTCTGCGGCTTAGTTGATAATCATGTATTCTGGTTAACTGTCAAGCTCTTCTGACATACGCCAAATCTTGGTAGGGTTTTGGCTAAACTAAGAACAATGCTGTCAGATTTCAAAGCCAGAGGGACCAGTCTGATTATCTAGACCAGGGATTGGCAACTTTTGGCACATGGCCCGTCAGGGAAATCCGTTGGCGGGCCGGGCCAGTTTGTTTACCTGCAGCGTCCTCAGGTTCGGCCAATCACAGCTCCCACTGGCTGCGGTTCGCTTTCCCAGGACAATGGAGGCTGCGAGAAGCGGCGCGGGCTGAGGGAAGTGCTGGCCTCACTTGAATGAGGCAGTTATATTGACAAAACTCTCAATTTAGACAGCACTATGTGGATGGGAGAGCTTCTGCCATCGACATATTTACTGCCTCTTATGGAGATGGAGTACCTATGCTGATTGGACAAGCTCTCCCATTGGTGCAGGTAGCATCTTCAATAAGCGCTACAGCAGCACAGCTGCACAGCTGTGCCACTGCAGTGCTGTAAGTGTGGACAAGCTCTTAGTGTCTAGCTGAAAAGCACTTGGTGTGTTCTCTAAAACAAACTGGACAAACTCTTTTGTCTTGGAATAATTCCACTCTCCCCAGTGTCAGCCCAGATCTATCGTCAATTTAAAAACAAAGCAAAGCTGTAAAATTAACATTAACAGCCAGTAATTTAATGTACCCGATTAGCATTGTGACGGGGGAAAGCCAGATGGCTCTAGTAAAGTAGTGGGAGACAGGTAGATTAGCCCCAGGCTAAACAAATCCCTGTTACTAGGATAAGCAAATGGCAGCTGCTGCAGGTCAATTAAGACACCTGGAGCCAATTAAGATCTTTCCGAAGGTACAGAAGACAGCTAGATTGATTGGGACACCTGAAGCCAGTCAGGGGCTGGCTGAAACTAGTTAAAAGCCTCCCAGTTAGTCAGGTTGGCGCGCGTGTCAGGAGCTGTAGGAGGAAGCCGTGCTGTTGGAGAAACTGAGCAGTACAAACCATATCAGGCACAAGGAAGGAGGCCCTGAGCTAAGGGTGAAGTGGATGTTGAGGAAGTGCTGTGGGGAAGTGGCCCAGGGAATTATACGTGTCCTGTTTCCAAAAAGTCAGCTACCATAGCTGCTACTATTAGGGTCCCTGGGCTGGAGCCCAGAGTAGAGGGTGGGGCTGGGCTCCCCATGTCCCTCCCTGATTAATCACTGAGACTAGGAGACTGTTGTGAGGGAGGGTAGCTTCTCCTCACCTCCCGTGCTGGCTTATGATGAAAATGGCTCAGTAAGCTGTGACCTGTGCCTCTAGAGAGAGAAGGGCTACATGGAGGGTCACTGTGAGCCTTTGAAGCTACTGAAATCTGCCACGAAGTGCAGGACCCACGGAAAAAAGTTCAGAGCTTTGTCACAGTATTAAAAAAAAGCTTCATTTCTGCAGTTCATCAAGACCCTGATCTTTCAGCTCCAGGAAGGTGATCCTCCGCATGGCACTCTAATGACTTCTGTATGGCTCCGTATACAGGAACAAGGGGCTGTCTACATGGAGCTACTTGCAGGATTAGGGCCCAAGGATTGTGTTCTGCTCATTGCTGTCTTTTCTCTCTCTCCTCTCTTGGGTGGAATTCCACCACCAAAGAGACCTATGAACAATGTAGAACAGCTCAAAATATGGCGTATGTAGAATTTAGGCAGTGTGTAGTCCTTTGGTTGGCCCTGGGATTAATTTTATCCTGAACTAATGTGAAGCTTCACCTTTTACTGCAGGTTAAAATTTATGAACCCATAAATCAAGACAAGAAGAAACGGGGGTTTGGACTATGTTTTCAGTGACATGTTTGTCATCTGATTGGAGGTGAGTTTGGTACTTTAGTGGGCTAACATAGAACTTAAAAGCAAAACATGTCATGTTATACATGGACTCAGCTGAGAAACATACACCCCAATGAGCATGGTGTGCTAACTTCAAGGCCATTTGCAAGTGAACAACAGCTGCAGTACATAAGTAAATCCTGGTACATAAGTAAATCCTTCACATTGCGGAGTATTTTTTCTGTGTTGTCTTTAGGAAACAGTATTGAAGCCTTTCCAAGAGCTATTTTCCCACTGGTTCAAAGCAATCTGTTTTATTACTTTTTATCTCATGCTAAGGACTCTGATTAGACAGGATCTGAAGAGTCAGTTTTAATGACCCAGGCATCCCCACCCAAACCCATGGGAAGAGATTAAAACAGCCAGAATCAGCATGAAGATGCACTTGCTATATTCTCACCTCTCTACTAGTTGCTTAATGAGCTGCTACGCTATTTGAGCAATTGCCACAGGCTCCAAACAAGGCAAGTCATCTCAAAGGTTAGGCCTGTCTTTCCCCAGGGTCACGGGTATCCTGTGAGGCCTACTCATTATGCCAGGGTAAATCCACTCATGCGGCTGGGACACACCAGGCCTTCCGTGCAATTTTGAGACTACAAAGTCAGAAGTGGGTGGGGAGGGGTGGAGTACTAAAAAGGAAATATGTCACAATAAACGATCATAGTCTGGCTGGCTCTCAATTGCCAGAACACAATGGTATCGTGCACATGGTAGCACTGTCTTCATGTTTACAGCTGAATCAGAAGGAAAAATGGGGGAGGCATAGTGTAGAAACTAGGGAACCACTCCTGTGAACCCGAGGCTGTTAGACTGTGTGAGGCCCCCCGTATACAACCCTTTTTCCTGGGAGGGAGTTTGGGACAGGAGCGGGATGGGGCAGGAGATTGGGGTGCAGGAGGGAGTGTGGGGTCTGGGAAGGAGTATGGGTGCAGGAGGGGGATTCTGACCTGGGACAGCAGGTTGGGTTGGGGAAGGGCGTGCAAGGTGCAGGCTCTGGCCAGGAGGCCCTTACCACAGGCGGCTCCTGGCCCGCGGCACAGCAGGACTCAGGTGGGCTCCCGGAAGTGGCCAGCTGTTAGCATGTCTCTGCAGCCTTTGGGCAGAGGGGGGACAGCATGTCTCTGCACCCGAAAGTGCCACCCCCAGGGGGACGGTGCTGGGAGCGGGGGCAGCACACGGAGCCTCCTCTCTTCCCCACCATGCCAGGGGCCGCAGAGATGTCCTAGCAGCTGGCTGCTTCCGGGAATGGCGAGGGGCTACAGCATGCAGGCAGCCTACCTGAGCGCCCCGCTGCGCTGCAGGACTTTTAGTGGCCCAGAGCTGGAGATTGCTGCTTGTGATTTATTTTTGTGGGGCTCCCCTTGAGCCAGGGCCCTGGGCTGCCGCCCCTAAAGCCCCTGCTTTAATCTGGTCTTGCAAACTCTGATAGTGATGGCGGAAGCCTTCATGTGTATTTAAAGCAGGATTTCACGCGTAAGTTTACGTTGTACATGGAATGAGCGTAGGTAGTGGATTTGGTGTTATTTTTATGCCTCAGATCTATAAAATATACTGGTAAAATGTAGAGCCCGGCCAAAGTGTTTTCAAATGCAGTGGAATCCACTTTAATTAACTCCCACCTACATAGCGAAGTAGCATGAAAGCTCCCAATTGTTGTTTTGCATTGTAGTGTTAAACTGCAATTCCAGTTCAGTGAACCATGGCTTGAACTCGATGAGGGGCATTCACAACTTCCAAACAAATAAATCCCATGAAACTGTAGAAAAACTAGGAAATTGCAGCATGATTTTGGTTACATTGAAGGCACTGATCCTGCTAGGCCTTATCTTTCTTTGCAAGGTGCTGAGCAGCTTCAGCTCCCATTGAATTAGCTACAGACTTTGCAGGATTGGACCCAACGAGCATCTCATCCTCCGAATTTGGGCATGGCAGTGATCTACTAGAAGGAGCTCTCAGGCGCTTGTTAAAAATCCCCCAGCATTCTCAAGGAAAGAATTGAGCTTTTCCCTGTCTCTGATGGATCCATCCCCTCCCCCGGGATACTGCCACGCAAGCTCAGTAAAATGAAACCTTATGAAGAGCAATTGGTTTGGAATGCAGCAGAGTGCAGCAAGGGTCAAGTAGCTGCAAAACATATTCCTGGGGACGGATGCCTCTTAACCTGCTCTTCAAGGGGTGTGTGTGTGTGTGTGTGTGCGCGCATTCATTCCCTTCAAAGTACACAGGTCAGCCCTGCGCTATCTCCCGCTCTGATTACATATTATTACTCATTACACATTGTACCGTTTCTCAGCCACAAAGAATAAACACTCCCAGCATTCCCAGCAGGCACACATTTAATCTACCTTTCTCAAGTGGTGCTGCTTCCCTCTTTGGTTCTGCTTTTGCAGAGAACGTATTTTCTTCTCGTGGGAAAACAAGTGAATAGATTCTTCTCTGCCTTTCCTCTCCATAAACCGGCATCCCCAAGGTCTGAGGTTTGGCACAGATGAATGACCCGAGCATGCAAGATGCTGAGTCAAGCGAACTCAGCACCTCTGAGCAGGAACTCAACTCAACAATTGGACCGTAAGGGGGAGGGAAGTTTTGGTAGAAGTCTCTTGTTAGAACACAAGGAGCATGTCTGAGGGCAGAACCGCCTTCTTTTCTCTTTGCAGTTTTGGCTCCCATCCTACCCGCACAATCAAGCGCCAGGGCCATTAACTTCTATAGAAGAAACACAGTGATGGATACAGGCCTCTTCTCTGATTTAGTTGATACAACTCCATATAGGTGCTGAGAGAAAAGACAACAAGCACCATTTTCTCACTGGGGACTCTTCACTGCCTTCCCCCCACAGTCTGCTAGGGAAGTGCCTGTGCTGGCAGCTGACAAGTGGTGCTTTGCCTTCCTCCCTGCTTTTGTCACTTCTGATCTCACATGCAGGAGTGCTCATGAAGACAGAGCAGCCTTTATAGCAATGGGGCATAGACAATTGATACTGATCGTTCTCAGTTATATAATACAGCATGCCAGTCTCGTGCACGTCCCTAGGAATTTGCTATAAGGCCTAGAGAAAGGAGTTATATCTCCCATTAATTCCAGGAGTGCTTGCTCCAGGCTTGAATTCGGCCCTCTGTTTTCAGCAGCAGAGTGCAATGGGGAAGCTTCAGCGTGTGAGCTGAATTTGCATGTGTCTTATGACTCTGAGCCACTCTAAGATACAGGTGCCCAATAACATTTGGTGCAAAATTACCACGTAGGCTACTGACAAATACAGCTCATGTTGCTGCCACTAGTCAGTGGGAGCACAGAATGTTTCAACAGTTACATATCGTAAAAGTCAATATTTTAACATTCCGTCTTTAAAATTGTCTTTTAGTGGTTTGCATCCTTCATGTGATGTCAAATTAATGGCATAGAAGAGAAGGTTCTGACCGACAGCCTTTTTTTCTTTTTTTTTTTTTTAAATCCAGTCTGAATATACCTTCGGCACTATTAGTTTCAAGGCAATTTCAAATGGTTCCATTCAGATTGCACTGAGTAATTTATCAGTCGTGGCTCTGAGGGGGACTCTCAGAGGTGACTGTTCAGAGACTTCCCGCTCCTGCCTCTCCAGGTCCTTGCAAGTGGGCAGTGCACAAACTGGAGTTGCTGGCTTTTCACCCAGTGGTGCAGGTGCATTTCCCTCTTGCCTTCCTTCCATCCACGTTGGCAGCCAGCCTGTGCAGCTCAGTGATGATAGGAAGTGAAGCTTGTTGGATCAAGTTCCTTAGAAGCCCCTTATTACCATAGTAACTGAGCATCTCACAATCATTAATGTATTAATCCTTCCAAACCCCGCCTCCCATAGAGAAGTACCATTACACCCATTTCACAGATGGGGAATTAAGGCACAGAGAGACTATGTGACTTGTTCAAAGGTACCTGGGAAATCTGGTGCTGGAGGGAATGTAACTTGTATTTATCAAGGCCTAGGTCAACATCCTAACTAGTAGAGCATCTATCCTCTTTACAAGCTCACTGAAGCCAATGGACCCTATGATAGTCTCTAAAAATAAATCTTCATGTTATCATGTCCTTTCCTCTTGAGGATATGCTGGTCTGTTGTGAGATTTGCTCTTGTGTGACTATAGAGTCCAGTGTTAGATGACTATACAGCACTCCAGAAAATGGAGGAAATGCTTAGTCACAGAGACCATGACCAGAGCTAGTTCTGTAGCTTATTCTTTGCTGTTCTGAACCTCCAAATAAGAAACTTCTGGTTTGGGTCAGTTTGCATCTTGGACAAACATTTGTGTTTGTTCTTATTTAATCACAACCATTTTCTCTTTCCCTTTTGCAAAGCACTGAAAGTAGGGATTTATAAAAGAAACACTGAGTTTCAACCATAGCGCTGAAATGATATTGGTCTGTAGTTCAGTGCAGCATTTTGTTTGCACTCTCAAATAATTTACTGTTAATATATGCATGACATTAATTTTGTTGAAACAGGTGTGTCTGCAAGTTGAAATACTTAGTTTAAAAAAAAAACAGATTTGTTTCTAGTTAATTGTAGCCTGAACAGATGTACAGTAGCAATGCTGGAGATCTTATTAGATGTCTCTTCACAGCTCTGGAAATGCACTTGGTTAATTGTACAGCCACCTGTGGTTGTGCAGATGGAAATATCTCTACTCCAGCTGTGATGCTCACAGAAAGCTCTGCTATCCTTAACAGAAGCAACTGTAGGCTTCAGAGAGCGAAGAACTTGAACAGCTTGAGATTTTCTCACTTCTGGATTCCACGTTGCCAGTGATCCCTGCAAACTGGCTCTTAGGTTCACACTGCACAGCAACCTTCTTATGGCTGTAACAAGCAGAAGCAAAGTAACAGCTAAAATATTTAAATCAGAATAGACTGTGGAACATAAATGATCAGCAATGGGACTGCTCTGCATATTCCGCAGCTGCTGTGATGTGGGATATTTGTAGCCCTTCTGTCTCGTGTGTTTATGTAACTACTGAGATAAATTGGATCTTATATGAGGACTAGGAAAAACCTGTGCATCCTCAGCTCTCAGATTCTCTGTTATACAACTTTTAACCCTGGCACTATGAGTCACTATTTCCTGACACAATCTGCAGTGCATTTACATTTATCTCCACGTGATGTGGGGGTCTTAACTTTCTGAAATTAGGCAATTGGAAAATGTGACGATTTTGGAATATTCCATTTGAATTGGAAATAAATTGGAAATTAAAAAAAGGACACACAAAATGCTCTCCAGCAGTGGTGCCCCAAACTTTTCCTGTCACCCCCCACACCTTACCAGTAATGGAATCTGTCCGCTCCCCCACCCCCGCCCCATAACTGCATAGTTGGCTCAGCAGAGGAGCTTGGGCTGAAGACAGAACTGGGGATGGGGGAGGAGCTGGTCTGGGGGCAGCACAGAGGGTGGAGAGGAGCTGTGGCTGTGGCTGGGGGTGGAGCTGGGCTGGGGCTCGGTGGTTCATGCCCCCGCCCCCCTCCCCAGTTTTCCTCCACATCCCCCCCAGGGGCATGCCCCAAAGTA
Source organism: Dermatemys mawii (assembly GCA_007922305.1). NCBI lineage: Eukaryota > Metazoa > Chordata > Testudines > Dermatemydidae > Dermatemys > Dermatemys mawii. The sequence continues at coordinate 342,470 of ML677383.1, forward strand.
GCAAGCTTGCCTCGTTCTTAGCGAAATAGGCAAACAGGGATGATGTTCATTTTTGGGTGTTACGAGTGTCGCTGGTTAAAGGTGCATGGTCATGTTATGTGAATCCTGTTGTCTTCTGTGATTTGCTAGCTAGTGTTTGAACACCGTTTAGCTGCAGAGTCCTCCATGGCACTGAACTTGCTTTCTATAGGACATTTCTCTCCAGGTTATTTTAAAACCCGTGACAAGCTAAGAACCGCCTCACTGGGTCAAACTAGTAGTCCATCTAGCCCAGTGTCCTGCCTCTGACTGTGGCCAGATACTTCAGACACAATGAACAGAACAAGGCACTTCCGAGTGATACAACGACTGTGTTCCAGTCCCACTTCTGGCAGTTGGAGATTTAGGAAGACCCAAGGCATGGGGTTGGGTCCCTGACTGTGTTGTGTGAAGAAGTACTTTTTTTGTTTGTTTTAAACCTGCTGCCTATTCATTTCACCAGGTGACCTCTAGTTCTTGTGTTATGCGAAGTGGTAAATAACACTTCCCTATTCACTTTCTCTACACCTCTATCATATCCCTCCCTTTAATTCTCTTTTTTTCTAAACGGAACAGTCCCGGTCTTTTCAATCTCTCATGTGGGAGCAGTTCCATAGCCCTAATCATTTTTGTTGCCCTTCTCTGCCCCTTTTCTAATTCTAATATGTTTTCTTTGAGATTGGGCAACCAGAACTGCACAGTATTCAAGGTGTGGCTGCACCATGGATGTATATAGAGGCATTATGATATTTTGAGTTTTATTATCTATCCCTTTCCTCATGGTGCCAAATGTTTGGTTCGCTTTTTTGACTGCCACTGCAGATTGAGTCGATGTTTTCAGAAAACTATCTTTGATGACACCAATCCCTATTTCTTGAGTGGTAACTGCTGATTGAGACCCCTCATTTTGTATTTATAACTGGGATTATTTTTTCCAATGTGCATTACTTTGCACTTCTCAACATTGAATTTCATCTGCTATTTTGTTGCCCAGTCAGCCAGTTTAGTAACTTTTCAGACAGCTTTGGACTTAACTATTTTGAATCATTTTCTACTGTCAGAAAATGGAGCCATTTTACTGTTCACCCTCTTTCCCAGATCATTTATGAATATGTTGAATAGCACTGGTCCCAGCAGAGATCTTTGGAGGACCTCATTATTTACCTCTCTCTATTGTGAAAACTGACCATTCATTCCAATCCTATGCTTCCTATCTGAAAACACTGGGTGGGATTCTCCACTTCCAAGGCAAATCCCAGAGGATGGGTCCAAAAAAATCCATGAGGTCACCCCCTGGTTTTGACAGTGACTGGAAATCTAAGTTCCCTCTAAGCCGCGTGGCTGCGCAGCAGCCTATTAAACACCGTGCAGGTATTCAGGCTGCGGTGAGGAGAGGCGCCCCTTGCCAGCCCTGGCCCGGATCTGTCACAGCTGGGAGAGAGACACCCCTCCTCCAGCCTGGGCCTGCTATGACCAGGGGAGAGGTGCCTGTACCCCCCAGCCCAGGTGCTGCTGTGGGGAGAGAGAGCTGCGGGGGTGGGTTCTTTCTCTCCACCATAGCCACAGGGCAGCTCATACCTCAGACCCCTCATTGCCGTCCCCACCCCAGAGCCTGCACCCTCCGCCGGAACCTGTATCCCCCACAACCCTCTGCCTCGGCCCTGAGCCCCTCATCCCTGGCCCCACTCAGAGCCTGCACCCCTAGCCGGACCCCTCACTCCGCCCCCCTGCACCTCAGCCCTCTCCCTCAGCCCTGAGCCCCCTCCCACACTCCAAACCCCTCGGCCCCCACCGCCGTCACAATGCATTTTTTTATGTGCACCAATATGGAGGCGACGTGTCACGTATCATCTCCATATTGGTGCACATAGCAAAATTCATTCTGCACATGTGTGGGAAAAATTAGAGGAAGCACTGCTGGAGATGTATATGATTAAAGCTAGTTGGGATATGAGATTGTATTTCATGAACAATTTTGGCAAAAATAAAAAAAAATGATCATTTTATCAACAGTTATTTTTCGTAATGAAAGACCTATAAAAATTCAAAGACTCCCCCTCACCCCCACCGAAAACCCCCAAATCTTTTTTTGATTTAGGCCATTTTCATTTATTGATTAAAATCTACAAAAAGAATATTTTTTTTTCAAAATAATCCATTTAGTTAAAAAAACAATTTTCCATAAGAATAAAGTTTGAAAGAAAAATGTCAACAATCTCTCCCTCTGTAGGGCTTTAATGAAGTTGCTGCACGCCGATGGGAGATAGAGCTCTTCCGTTGGTGGTGTTAATCCACCTCCTTGAGAGGCAGTAGTTATGTTGACGGGAGAAGCTCTCATGTGGACCTAGCACTGTCTACACTGGGCGCTAGGTCTGTATAACTACATTGCCCAGGGGTGTGGATTTTTTACATATGAGTGACATAGGTTATGATGTAAATCAGTCGTGTAGACCAGACCTAAGTCTTGGCAGACCCTGAGAGAGAGGTGGGCAAACTTTTCAGCCTGCTGGCCACATCTGGGTATGGAAATTGTATGGTGGGCCATGAATGCTCACAAAATGGAGGTTGGGGTGCAGGAGGGGATGAGGGCTCTGGCTGGGGATGCGAGCTTTGGGGTGGGGCCATTGATGAGGAGTTCAGGGTGAGGTAGAGGGCCACAGGATGGGGCAGGAGGTTCGGGAGCTCTGGCTGCAGGTGCAGGCTCTGGGGTAGTGCTGGGGATGAGGAGTTTGTGGTGCAGGAGGGTGCTCCGGGTTGGGATCAAGGGGTTTGAAGGGCAGGAGGAGAATCAGGGCTGGTGTAGGGGTTTGGGGCATGGGAGGGGCTTGGAGGTGCGACACTTACCTCAAGTAGCTCCTGGAAGCAATGGCGTGTCCTCTTGTCCAGCTCCTACATGGAGGCGCAGCCAGGCAGCCCTGTGTGCTGCCCCATCTGCAGGTGCCACCCCTGCAGCTCTCAATTGCCACAGATCCTGGCCAATGGGAGCTGCGGGGGCAGCACGCAGTGCCCATTGGCTGCCCCTAAATGTGGGAGTTGGAAGGGGGACATGCTGCTGAATCCTTGAGCTGCACGGAGCGGCCCCTGACCCCGCCCCTTGGCTGGAGTGCGAGAGCCGGGCAAGCCCCAGATCCTGCTCCTCAGCGGGAGCTCGAGGGCCAGATTAAATCGGCTGGTGGGCCAGATGTGGCCCGCAGGCAGTAGTTTGCCCACCCCGGCCTAAACCTTGGTCTACACTACAAACTGAGTTGGTATAATGATGCAGTTATATTGATCGAACTCCCAGTGTAGACACACTATGTCGATAAGAGGGCTTCTTCCGTTGACATAACTACCACCTCTTGAGGAACTGGATAACTACAGCGATGGGAGAAGCTCTCCAGGAGGCATAGGCGGTGTCTTCACTCAGCACTACAGTGGCACAATTGACCAGTGCAGTACTGTAAGTGTAGACAAGCCCTATGTTTTGGCAGGATTGGAGCCTTCTTATTAAGAGCTAGAACAGAATGTGGTCACTTTTTGTAATGTTAGTCATTGAGTCTTTGAGAGGTAGAGTATATGTTTCACACCCTGGCTTATTACAATGCCTACAAATCCCATTACTGTTCATTATGAGCTGATTGCTTATGACTAGTAAAGACACACATTCAGTGCTAATCTCAATAACACTGGCATAAATATGTAGTGATTCCACTGAGTTTATAGTTTTAATGGAATTAATCCAAATTTACACTGGTGTAATAAAACTCATAACCTACTTTCTAATTAAAACTAACAAAACAATGTGTCCGATTCTTCTCTTGCTTATGCTGGTTTCACCCTATAGTGACGGTAATGGAGATAGTTTTGCTTTATACTAGTGTGACTTCAGAATCAGGCCTATTGCTGTGAATTACTGATATAATGGAACTTCAATGAGAGCCTGATCCTGCAGTCATTGAAGTCAACGGGAGTCTTGCCAGTGACTTCAGCAGCAGCAGGACTGGGACCTAAAGAGTGTTACCTGAACTAGGCCTACGGGATTTGTTCCTTCATTTACAAAAAATAAATTTCAAAGTCTCCTTCTCAGCAAAACAAAGAGCCCAATTCTTCTTATTTATACCAGCTAAGCATTGTGGAATTCCATTAACTTCAACTCTCCAACCGATGGCGCTGTTATGAACAAAACAGCCACTGGGTAATAGTAAGACCTCATTTTTATAAAGATTTGTATGAATATAATGCAACATGATTGACCCCAGGTTCTGCTGTTGCAACTGATACAAGAATTGAGCCCACAGTATCTAGCTGAGTCATCTTGTAATATTAATTTCAAACCCTATTTTCCCTTTGTGGTACAAGAATTGACTAGTTAAATAGATTTTTTTGTTTGTTTACGAGCAAGAAATATTTAAATCCCTAATAGGCAACTTGTATTGAAGTACCAAAAAAATGTACACCAAACATTGGCATCCCTATTATATTATAATTTCAGAATGTAAACTCTAATTTGAATAAATGAAGGAATATATGAGACTTCTGTTATAAATCATTAATACATGTGTACACTTTAATTCTCATCAGATATGTTTTTGAAATAAAATGACTTGTATTCACCGACCTTGCCTGGGATAATCTCTGTGCATGTATGGGTAGGTTATACATTATTTTTTAAATTAATTTTCCAAGCAGAACACAGGCAAAGAACATAAATCAAACAAATCATAAAATATGGACAAAACAATAGTAATTTAGCTCCATCTAGCTGATAAGCAGAGATCTTGAGTAGGAGGTGATAGTGTAAACAGAAAACAATTCAATCTAATTCTAAACACAGTAGCTTCATAAATTTAAATACTACAGATCACAAAACCATTCTCCACTGTAATTCAGCCTTGTGCAGAGGGACAGCCCAAAACATTTGTACCCTGAGGGGGATTTTCAGAGAAGTGAGTGAGAGTTAATTGCCTAACTTCCTGTCATGGGGCCAGTACCCACTGTCACTCTGGGGTGGGGTATCCGCGTGGTAGTCCTGCTGTTAAGTCAGTATGGTTGCGCTCAGCCACTGGGCTCTGTAGTTCAATGGCCAGAGTCAACAGGACTCCCCTTGTCTGCAGGGGAGCGTGGCCCAATGGCTAGACTCAATAGGATTCCCTTGTTTACAGGGAAGTGTAGCCCAATGGACGGAGTCAGTAGGACTCCCTTTAACTAGAGGGGAGTGTGGCCCAATGACTGGAGTCAATATAATCACCCTTGGAGGCAGGGTAGGGTGGCCTAGAGGCCGATGCCTGGGGGCCATCACTAGGGGGTGGCGGCCCTGATAGGGGGGCCCGGGCCCACCCAACTCCTCTGGACCCTGATCCAGGGCCCTACCAGCAGCAGAGTGGTCCATCACTGGGTCAGCAGGTAATCCCACCAAAACATGCTGACCTCATGGCGGGGGAGGTACCACTCCCTCAACCTCCCTTGGTCACTTTCTACCGGCTTTCCTGCAGCAGCAATTCATAGGGTATCAGGCCCTCCAGGCTCCTCAGTGCTGGATGTTCCCTGGGATTCCGATAGCAGCAGGCCTCTGCTCCAGGACTCGAGCTCTTTGGCTCCCATAGGTAAGGGCTGTAATGGCTCCTGGGCTGGAGCCCCTACCAAGTGTCCTTCCTCCTTGGCAGACTGCCCAGACTGAGCCCTGTTGCTCCCTTTTCTACTACAGTGGCAGTTGGAGCATGCCCAGAAGTGTCCAGGGGCCATGGCTTCAGCTGCTGAGAGCGCTGCTTTAACCCCTTCTGCTCCAGTGTGGGGCCAGCACACTTTGTCACACTTCTATTGACTTTCAATGGGAGATGGATATCTAACTCCCATTAGTCCTTTGAAAAATCTTCCCCCACAAAATAACTCTTTGATCCTTCTGAGTAGTATTTGAGTAGGTCTTGTTTGGTGTGTGGATCTGTTTTAGTCGTCTGCATAGGGCTAAATTTTAGTCTTCTACTGTACTACCAAGAAGACGAGAGTTGGCTGGTTTTTTGTTTTGGCGTTCATAGTACTGTTGACTGTCATCAGTGGTAGAAAAGGCAATTTCACAACTAATTTGACTAAAACCATTAGCCAACTTCCACCTACTCTTTTACAATCATTTCCACCTGATCACATGCAATAGGGTGGACAAAACCCACACTGGAAAGGAAGGGGTCAAAGAGCTCCTCTGGGCCCAGATGGACCCGCCCCCAGGGAGACAGCTGCATCGCACCCCCATGGTTCAGGACTTAGCTGCCTACCATTATGTAGGTCAAAGCCCACTGGAGAAGGTAGGCACGGGCTCCCCTACCGACTTCGAAAGAGAGACAACTGAAGAGGCATATTCCTGATGTGGGGAACCCAGTTCAGGGTAGAAGACACTGAAGATAAAAGGGTCTGGGCTACAAGATCATAACCCCAGACAGGGAGCTCTGAGGCCTTCCACTTAATCCCGAAAGCTCCCGCATTTCTGGACTCCTTATATGTGCCCTGAATATGTGACCTGCCTGGAGAACATAGCCTCTGGAAACACAGACCATCACAGGGCAATATGGCAGTCAGAAAGGGGGATGCCTGGGAGGAAGACAATCTGCCACCTCCCTGTCTGATCATACCCCTTCACACCACATTATTTAAGAAAAGAAGAAAAAAAGTATCGTGTTGACTTCTGATAGCCTTACTGACATTCAAGAGATGCTACTGTGAAAACTACAGTACCGGCACAACATTTGCCAGTCAGATTCCTACTCAGGTGCATAGGGGGGGAAAGCGCTTTGCCTGTTAGAAAGGTGACGCTGGGTAAATGATTACCCACACTTGCCTGAAGCTAGGGGCAAAAGCAGTCCATGGGTGAGTGCCTCACCCCTGCGTCAGCCTCTCTATGCCTGTTAAAAAGACCACAGTGGTGTAAAGGGGCCCTAAAATCCCTGTAGCCAGCTGAAGAGGATTCCCGTAGTACAGGCACCATGGAAGACTGCTTTAAAGAGACCCTCTCACAAAGGCTGGCTTAGGAAATGGGCTGGGGGCACGAGGCTGGAGGCAGAGATTCCATTCAGTACGGCTTCCTGTAAGGCTGAGCTGGGAGGCTGCTGTAATTTAGACAGGCCTCCAGGGTTGCTTAAGCTACACAGGTGCACTGTCGAGTGCCCAGAGCATCCCAGGATGAGAAGGGCACATACCCTTCCCTTCTCATATGTTGTACCTTCTGTGCTGTGCATCTTGCAGGACATCTGGTTAGAATTAAGCAGCAGGTGCAACAGAAGCAATATAAACTCTAGCTGGCACCACAGGTGCTAATGGTTCCTAGGCCTTGTCTACACTAAGAGCTAATGTCTACTTTCTAGAGTTCGACTTAAGAAAGCCGATGGTATATATTCGACTGTGTGTGTCCCCAGTAAGAGGGTTAATTCGGCGGATCGCGTTCATGGTTCCGCAGCTAGCGTTGACTCTCAGTAGGGTAGGTTGACTGTGGGTAGGTATCCCATAGTGCCCACAGTCCCTGCAGCCCCTTGGAATTCTGGGTAAAGCAGGCATTGCATGATGGGGGCTGTGGCAGGACTAGGGTAAAAACCCCATGATTCCCCTGCCCCTGTAGGCTAAACCCTGCTTTCGGGGAGAAGGGCCGGGGCAGAGGCTAGGACTGAGCAGCAGGGAGCCCAGCTGCGGGCCCTAACGAGGGCTAGCACGCAGCACTAGGCTGGGCTAAATGAGCACAGTTGGGGCTGAGAGGGCTAGAAAAGCTCTAAGCCCTACTGAGTCTGGAGGCAAGCCAGGAGGAGGACAGGAGAGCTGCACTGTCTCCTCGCTGAGGGCAAACTGCCTCAGGACTCTGGAGACTGTAGATCCAGGGCAGAGAAGGTATCTGTTGGGGGACAAGGGGAGCACTTTGTTGGCATGGTAACCAAGGAACTGCACTGTAAATAAAGAGTACGTGGAAAGCACCAAAAGACGGTGTGGAAACCTTTATTAATTTTGAGAAACCAGGACACGGGAAGCTAGAGGACCCTGTGTGGACCCTGTGACAGGGGCAAAAACAGTCTCGTGGGTTTTTCATTCGCGCTTCCCATCATTTGCCCCTCCCTCTGTGCAAGGTGTGGCAGACAGCTGTTTCATGCCTTTCGGGCCTGCAGATGCCATACTGCTTTTGGCAGACAGAGCAGCAACAAGGGCCGGGTTCAGTATCCAGGGGTTCCATTCCAATAGCACAATACAAAACTGGCTCAAGCCCCCACCCAGTGACCTGGGACAAACATACACCACCCCTCTGGGCGCCTCTAAGAGGCAATACTTCCCCTCTCGCAAGCACAGAGTCTGAGTGTACCAAAAGCCTTTTAATAACAGAGAGAAATAATGCGGCATTATACTGGGGAAACACCACAAATAGAATTCACAAAACAAACCGTGAATCAGAAGGGCCCCCCCCCAGCAAATGGGGTGTGTCCTTCCCCTTAGGTTCTGGAGTCCCACAACCCCAAAAGTCATCCAAGGTCCCAAAAGTCCAACATCCCAAAAGTCCAGCAACCCAGAAACCACCTAAAGTCCCAAAAGTCCAACAGCCCAAAAGTCTCTGCAGAGTTCGAAAGTTCATCTGCAGAGTTTTACCTCCCAGCCTGGGTGGAAATGGGGACCAGGTTAAGGGGCACCTTACATGGTCTGAGGCCGACTGTCCCGCCTCTTCGTGGGGTTCTGTTGCAGCCCTCACCACGAGCCACTCAGCCAGCTGTCCCAGGAACTGCTCTGCTCCACCAGCAGTGATGTGCCATGCCACTCCACCCCCTTAGCTACTTTGCTCTGTCAGCTGTTCTGCTGGTTGTCCCACAAACTTCTCTATTCCATCACCTGCTCAGCCATACATTTTCAGGCCCCCCTACTTAATACAGTACTCACTGATTTCAGTCCATAGCTCTTTAGTGAGTTTAGCTTATAGTAGGAGAACCTTAGTACAGGTGCACCACAGGACCCAAAACAAATTCAGCTCAGCAGGCTGAAGCAAGACTTTGAATAAAATCAGATATTAGCTCTGACATATCACAGCAGCAAAACACATGGTACAATAGGCTTGCAGGGCTCTCATACAATTCCCTCACCAAAAAGTATAAATCTCCTCCTCCAGAACCCCTGTCCCTTGCCCAGTGAGTGCTACCTAGATGATGGCGAGTCCCTCCATCATAACAAGGGCCAAGTACATGTCCACAGTCTTTCATTCACATAATCAGGGTAACAACACTTTATCATTCCTGCCCCAGTAACAGAGAAACTGGGGATCCCACAGCAGCCAAAATGACCATTTGGGCTGCTGTGAGCTCAGGCTAGGCGCGGTGGGTGTATCTATGCAAATAAGATCAGCCCCTGAAGTTCTTTTCCACAACTCACTGCAATTCCCGCAATTCACCACTAGATGTCAGGGTAGAGCTCATCCTGACACAGCTTACATGTAGAATGGTGGTACAGTGTGCATTTGGTCATCTCAAGGGATGCTGGGGCAGCTTACTGACCCATTCAGATCTCAGCACCAGAAATGGTCCCATTGTTATTGCAGCTTGCTCCACAATGTCTGAGAGAGCAAGGGAGAGACATTTATTGCGGGGTGGGAGGTTGAGGAAGACCACTTGGCCACTGATTATGCGTAGCCAGACACTAGAGCGGTTAGAAGCGCTCCCCCACCCCGATGCTGCGCACATCAGAGAAGCCTTGATAATTAGTTTCATGGCAGGGAAGGCTACAGTGTGAAACTTCACTTTGTTTCCACTTGTGCTGTTTGTTTATGCATCCTGAAAACCCACCCCCTTGCTCAGGCTAATGGTTTAAAGTTTTTTGTATTTCTACGTGTTCTTTTCCTTTCTCCTCTTCCCCGGCACTGAACTTTCAGGGACCCGCCCTCCCTCCCATGTTCCCTCATTGATTGCTGAGCAATAATAAAGTCACTGATGTTTGAAAATCATGCATTCTTTATTACTGGGGTCACAGAAATGGGGGCATTGATGCAAATGTGGCACCGGAAAGGGTGAGTGCGGGGGTAGGCACTGGGCAGGGTGGTGGGTGAGGGGAGGACAGGAATACAGAACAAGTCATAACTTTGAGAGTTCCACCTTTCTGGTGTTTGGGGGTCCTCAGGAGAGGAGTGGCAAGGTGCCTGGACCCTGCCCTCCTGCGTTCTTCAAAGTGCAGGTGAGGAGGCTAGGGAACTTGGGGAGGAGGGGGCGCAGTTACAGAGGGGCTGCAGTGACGGTCTTTGCTCCAGCTCCCTTTCCTGCAGCTCCACCAGACGCTGGTGCATGTCGGTTTGCTCCACCAGAAGATGGAGCCGTGCTTCCTGCCTTCTCTCTTCTCTCTCGTCCCTCCATTGTTCTCTTTCATTCCTTCTCTGCTCCCGCTCATCCCTTCTTTCCTCACACTCAGTTACTGCTTTCCGGCAGTTCAGAACTGACTGTCTCCAAGTCCGAAGCTCTGCTCTCTCTGTGTGGGAAAAGTGCATGATCTCCGTGAATATCTCATCCTGCCTCCATTTTTTTTTCGCTGCCCTATCTGTGTGAGCCTGTGGGACGTGGATGAGAGTGGGAGGCTGGCAACAGTTTACGCTGTCGCATGAAAGAAAGGGAGAGTGGTCTTTAGAAAAACAGAAAATAAAGAAGTTCCCTGTGATGAGAGTTTCACCCCGCGCACCAGTGCTTGGCTGGTAATAGGGAAGATCCCTACTAGTGAGACAGTTACAGCACGGCACCTGTGCCCCACTCCCCGATCGCGGTCAGAGAACGCATGGACCAACAGTCCCAGCAGGCCCTCCAGATTCAAATTCCCCCCCCCCCGAAAAAAAACTCCCCCCAAACTCAGGAAAATGCTGGGAGGATTTCTTTAAAGATAGAGACACTTTTGCAGACATTCTTGCACCCCAAGTCCTCAGGGCACAGCAATCATTAAAAAAAAGTAGCTTGTCAAGCGGGGACTCCATTGACCAAGGGACACTCACCAGGGCTGCCTTGCATGCTTTCCCTGTCTGGGATACCATCCTGGGAGGATTGGGAGGTTACTGGCTCCAGGGTGATGAACAGCTCCTGGCTTTCGGGGAGATAGGTGTCTCCACTTGCCTGTTCTGTAGACTCCTCACCATCATAGTCCTCCTTCACCTCATCTTCCTCGTCCAGCAGATCCTCTGCTATGATGATAATCACCCCATCAGTGGAGTCCACAGACAGAGGTTGGGTAGTTGTGGCGCACCCCCCAAGAATGGCATGCAGCTTGGTGTAGAAGCGACATGCCTTGGGCTGTGACCCGGAGCGTCCGCTGACTTCTTTGGTTTTCTGATAGCCTTGCCTCAACTCCTTAATTTTAACATGGCACTGTTGTGCGTCCCTGTTGTGGCCTCTCTCCATCAGGCCCTTGGAGACTTTGGCATATGTATTGGCATTTCTTTTTTTGGATCGCAGTTCTGCCAGCACAGATTCGTCTCCCCTCATGGTGATCAAATCCAGCACCTCCCTTGCAGTCCACGCTGGGGCCCTTTTTCATTTCTGAGACTGCATGGTCTCCTCTGCTGGGAAGCTGTGCAGGAGATCTCACCATGCTGGCCAAAGAGGAAGTGAGATTCAAAAGTTTCCGAGGCTCTTCCTGTCTAACTGCTCAGTGCATCTGCGTTCAGAGCGCTGTCCAGAGCGGTCACACTGGAGCACTCTGGGATAACTACTGGAGGTCGGTAACATCGAATTGCATCCTCACTAATGCTAGTTCGACCCGGAAACATCAGTTTCAGCTCTACTCCTCTTGTCAGACAGGAGTTTGGAAATCGATTTAAAGTCCCTTTTAGGGTGACCTAAATGGCATTGTAGTGAGGATGGCAAAGTGGAAGAATTGATTTAACACGGATAAATTCGACTTTACCGTGTAGTGTAGACCAGGCCTTATTTATCCAGCCATATTCCTTCCCTCTGAAGGCCAGTGGCAGGAAGAGAAAGAGCCTAGTTCTATCAAAGTGAAAACTACATTGATAATCTTTGATTTATTCCTTTGAAAGAGGTGGCTAATCACAATGATACTTTGACTTTGTCCAAACTACGAACTTGAGTCTTTGCCAGTTACATTGGCATATAGCCAGCGGGGTTTGTATATTGCTCATGCGCGTGCATACTTGTCTGCTTGTGTCAGTGCTGTGCACACTCACCAGATGTGCTTGTGTTGCTGTGAACTGTGGTGCACCATGGGTAGACATCCCAGTGTGCCACGTGCCGCCATCCAGCGCAATGCTTTCGGGGAAATTTTCGCAATATGTTGTGGGATAGAATTGACTTGCTGAGGGGCTCGTTGGGAGCTAGCGGCAAGTTCCCAGCATGCAATTTTCACCATCCCATAATGCCATTCATGCTGTTGTCATGCAAGTGCGTAGGACCATTAATCATCTCCTGGTAGGCAGGACTATGACTCTTGGCAACATGCAGGACACAGTGCGTGGATTTGCAGCATATGGATTCCCAAACTGTGATGGGGTGATGGATGGCATGCATATCCCTATTTTGGCACCTGCCCTCCTTGCCACAGAGTACATAGTCAGAAAAGGCTTTTTCTTTAGTTATGCAAATGTTGGTGGATTACAGGGATCATTGCATTGATATTAACATGGACTGGTCAAAGAAGCTGCATGACACTTGCATCTTCAAGAACACTGGACTGTTCAGAAATCTGCAAGCAGGGACATTCTTTCCCAACTGGTGAATTATCGGTCGTGCTACTGAAATACCAATAGTGATTCTGGGGACCCCAGCCTGCCCTTTGCTCTCCTGACTAATGAAGCCGTACCCCCGTCATCTGGATAGCACCAAGGAAATATCCAATTACAGCTCAGCAGGTGCAGAATGATGGATGAATGTGCTTTTGTCAGACTGAATGGACACTGGCAGTGATTATTCACTTGCCTGGATCTCAATAAGAAAAATATCCCCATGGCTATAGCTGCCTGTTGTGTGCTGCATAATATCTGTCAGGCAAAGCTGCTACTAGGGGCGGGGGCAAAGGGGTAGCTGCTGTCTGCTGGGCTAGATACAAAGGCCATTACAAGAGCCCAATGTGGAGCTATATGGCCGAGGGAGCCTTTGAAAGATCATTGTAACAATCAGTCATGGTAGTGTTCTCCGGGCCTGGAACAATGGGTGCTGCTAAGAACTGTGTATGGTTGCTGAACATGTGTAAACATGACGGGGTGTTTTCTTGAGCTTATGAATGATGGGGTGTTTGCTGTACACGTACAAGTACTGTTTGCTTGGAGTACTGCTATGCATGCTGCAATTTTTGTTGTGAACTAATAAAGATAATGTGAATTTTGCTGAGTGGGAAAAACAGCGCAGAAAGACTGCAACAATACAGGCAATGTAATGCAAATTTTAACAAGTTAAGGGTGGAACTTTAAAATTGGAAAGGCACCAGTCATTTCTCTCTATTTCAGTGCACAAACATAGCCCATTGTTGCTACATGTACATTGATACATGAAACTCATGGGTGGTGTGTGTGAATCTGTGGTTTTCCTTGCTGTTTCTCACTGCTCTGTAAGGATGTAGCCCAGTGACGCCTGGGTAGTAGAATTTAAAATTGTGACCAGAGTGGTCACTGTCACAGCAAATGGGGCATTGTGAGACAACTGCTAGAGGACTGTTTGGATAAATACAGGTCCCACAGCATCTACATTTGCACTGGGTTGACCTCAGTAAGTTACCCATAGCTCCCCATCATTCAGGGAGATGCTTTCAGTGTTGCCTTAATGAGGCACTTACGATGGTCAGGGACAAACTGGAATGTAAACACATGTACAAAGAGGGTGATGCAAGGCTACTGACTTCAGACTCACTTTGAAGTGTAGACCAGGTCTTCGTTCAGTAGTCTGCAAAACCAGCAGAAGTATGGTGTACAGGAAATGATGTTCTTTGTAAGCCAGCCTATTGTCCCAGCACAGAACCAAGGTGGTTTGGAAGTTGTAGGCTTGGAAACAGTGCATACTGGGAAAGGAGGAGGGGAAATAAAAATGCTTCCCTCTGCCAGTAAGAGATAGATAAGGGTAGAGGGAAGGAGTGGCACAAATAGCTCATGAGTGCCTGCCCTGATGAAGCAGGGACTGACTGATTACACAGCACCTGTGATCCTAACTGGAGACTATGGGTGCTCCTATAAGACAAATATTGACACATCAATATGCTTGCCCTCCTGTCATCTGCCAACAATTCCAGTTCTCTGTTTCAATGTCAGCCAACCACTTACACCCAGCTGCAGTTCTAAGCATCAGGAATAACCATTAAATGACACTTGTGCTCTTTTTCTGATTGTAAACATTCCCAGATCCCAGTGCATCTTTAGCAAAGATGCCAATTTTCTGCAGTCACAAAAAACGAGTAAAAATGAAAATAAAAAGAAAAGAAAAACATCACGGTGGATGATTTTACCTCTCACCGGGTGTTTTCTTTATCCTCTAAGCCTTTAAAAATGATGCTTTTTATTTAAACTAAAAGAAGGGCCTATAAAGGGATACAGAAATCTCTTCTGCCAACCAGATTCCTTAGTTTCACCTTTCAATGCTTCCAAGCAAGATTGCTGTTCTGTTTCAAACTCCAAATCCTCCAGCTGCTGCCAAAGGATTCTCAGCATTAGAAGGGCTTTGAATTTGTTCTCTTTTTTAAAAAAATGTAAAGGTAACTTATTTCAAATTTCCCCCTTTAACCATACGCCCTCCCGCCTCCCCCGATGGCTCATTCTCTAACCTCATAACCTGTTGAGCTGTATTCTTTGTCACTGGAGGAATGAGCAGCCAGTCACACAAAAAAGGTGGTGTGGAGAGTGAAATGTGAGCAACTAGTTCTTGGGGGCCGGGGGCCGAATGCCAGACAGCAAGAGGCTGCAAACAAGGAAACCTGCCGTGCTAGAGTTTTCTTTCTCATCCCTGAGAAGGAAGCTCCTGCATGCTCAGAGCTAGATTCCTGTTTATGGTCTGTGACAGCTTCCAATCATCCTCCCTGATTGTTATGTGCCCGGCTAGGATTGCCAGGTGTCCTGGTTTTTGACTGTACAGTCCAGTCAAAAGGGGACCTGTGCAGTGTCCGGTCAGATGTACTGACTAGACACCAAAAGTCCAGTTACGGTGCCAGCCTCAGCTCAGCTGGAGTTGCCTCCTATTTGCATTTCATGGGCATGCAGGCTCATCAGCAGCTGCAGCTCCTGTCCTAGCCCCAAAGCAGAGGGAGCCCAGTTGGGCATGAGGGAAGGATGTGGAGAGGATGGAGCAACAAGGAAGGGAAACGGGGGAGAGCAGCAAGGAATGGAGGCTGAGGAGTAAGTGGGAGAGTCTTGGGGGAAGAAGCGGGGCAGGGTGTGGGGCCTTGGAGAAAGATGCAAGGAAGGGGCGGAGCCTTGGGGTAAGAGGCAGAGAAGCCGAGGGAGGTTCCAATTCTGCTGCTGTAGTGTCCGGTTTTCAGAAATTAGAAAGTTGTCAACCCTATGCCCGGCCTACAACCAGAGATATAAAACTATAAAATACTATACGATATAGTTATATTAAAACTATAAAATACTCTTGCTGGAAGGTTGCACAGAACATGACTTTATTTCTTAAAAGCCAGAACTTTATCACAAGAACAACAACAAAGACACAGACAGAGACAGACAGACACAGCAGACTGCCACCTAAAACAGAGAGGCACATCTCCCACCACTTTACTCTAGGCCATCTCTCTGCAGACTGATTTCTGTTAGACTCAGAACACATACTTCCCTGCACCACTGCTTAGTCTGCAAGCAGAACCAAGAACACACCTTGAAATTTAGAGTGACAACCTACAATTTAGCACAGTTTTGAAAACACCTTACTGGTCACTTAACACAATGGCTGCATGGTTTCGGAGCTGTGGTGCTAGAGGAGGGAACAGTCTTCATTACCTCCCTCTAGACACCCCTCACCAATAGAAAGCTAGGGCCACTGGCAGGGTCCTTCAGGGCTTCATCTGTTCTGTTCCTAGGGGTGACTTTACCCATATGAGCTATGCCCTAGCCAATGAGAAACAAAGGGTGAGAAAGTGTAAAAGAGGAGGTCTGTCTGGGGATGGGGGTATTGCAGAGAGAAGGGCTAGGTCTGGGTAATCAAATATAGAGCCAAGACGGGTAGTGGTGGTTGGGGACTCCCTCCTAAAGAGGATGGAGTCATCCATCTGCCATCCAGACAGGGAAACTTGTGAAGTATGCTGCTTGCCTGGAGCTAGAATTCAGGATGTGACGGAGTGTCTGCCGCGACTGAGCAAGCCTTCGGACTGCTACCCCTTCTTAATTCTCCACATGGGCGCCAATGATACTGCCAAGAATGACCCTGAGCAGGTCTTTACAAACTATGCGGCTCTGGAAATCTTCGCAGGCAGGGGTGCTAACTTAGTGAGGAGGGCTTTAAATTAGGTCCGCTGGGTGGGGTGGAGACCTAAGCCACGAGGTAAGTGGAGAAGTGGGATACCGAGAGGAAACACAAAGAGGAGGGTGCAGTGGGGAGGCCTCCTGATTCATACTGAGAACACTGGGCAATCAGCTAGTTATTTTAGGTGCCTGTCCATGAATGTAAGAAGCCTGGGAAACAAAGAGTCTTGGCACAGTCAAGGAACTGTGATGTGACTGGAATAACAGAGACTTGGTGGGGCAACTCACATGACTGGAGCACTGTCATGGATGGGTATAAACTGTTCAGGAAGGACAGGCGGGGAAAAAAAGGTGGAGGAGTTGCACTGTATGTAAGAGAACAGTATGATTGCTCAGAGCTCCGGTATGAAACTGGAGAAAAGCCTGTTGAGAGTCTTTGGGTTAAGTTTAGCGGCGAGAGCAACAAGGGTGATGTCGTAGTGGGCATCTGCTGTAGACCACTAGACCTGGAGGATGAGGTAGATGAGGCTTTCTTCAAACTAACAGAAGTTTCCAGATCACAGGCCCTGGTTTTCATGGGGGAAAAAATTGTGGGTGCTCAGCACCCACCAGCAGCCCCGCGGATCAGTGCTTCTCCCTCCCCCCAGCACGTCCCACTCATTGGCGGCTCCGCCAACCAGCTCCTCTCCCTCCCCCTTCTGCCTGTTTAGTGGTGTTCAGGAAGCGCTGGCGGGGAGAAGTGAGGGGGGAGCATCTTTGGGGGAGTGGGCAGAATGGGGCGGAGCAGGGCAGGAAGAAGCTGGTGGGGAAGAATGGGGGCGGGAAGAGGAAGGGTGGGGTGGAGATTTGGGGAAAGGGGTGGAGTGGGGGGGGCTGGGGTGGAACGGGGTGTAATGCGCTCCCCCGACAATTCATAAATATGGCATCTGCGCATCCTAGTATTGCTTGAGCTAGTGCATTAAACACAGCAGTCTAGACAGGGCACCATGGGTGGCAGCTTGGACTAGCCGCTTGAATACAAACCCACCTGGACCCCCAGAATACGTACTTGGACAGCTAGCCTGAGCCTCTGCCCGTGCCATCACAGCTACATTGCTGCTTTAGCATGCTAGCTTGAGCAAAGTTTGCGCATGTTGGTCTACCTAACCTAGGAAGCACGCTCCTAGCTGCAGTGTAGACATACCTTATGTCAGCCTGTCTTCCCTAGACAGCTGCTGACAAGTGACCCCTCTGGCCTCTGCACTTCTTCCCTTGAGAAAGGCTTTATAACTGTGTAGCGGCCTTTGGATCTTCAGGCTCCTTGCTGGGGCAAAACAAGCCTTGCAACTTGTTGGTGTCTGGATCCTTCAAGGAAACAGCTTTTCCCTTTGTCTTTCAAGTGTGTGCTGCAGTGTCCTTATCTAGATCTACTATGCTGCTTTCCTCTTTGCCCTTCTCAGTTGTAAGTCAGAATTTCCTCTAATGATAGCCCACCACTGGAATGCTTAGCTCACTGACCAGGTCACTTTCAATATTCAGGCCATTTTATGTATAGGTATCTGCAGATCAATACACAGCAGCTTTTATTCAATTACACTCCCCTTGTTGCTTCCCACCCAGTTCTGGGTCGTAGCTAAAACTGACAATTCAGCGCCAACATGCGGGATAGCTTCATTTTCACCATCCCTTCAGCTGGGGCTGCTAAACCACTCCTATAGCCTACAAGGGAAAAACCAACTGCAAGAGGATTCAGTATGGAAATTGCTATGTTTACTGCTATGAAAAAATCTCTCCCCTCCACGAGAGGGATGTAGTACATTTGCAAGGCAGCTTTGGAAGTCCTGAATAAATCACAGTTGCCTTTTTGAAGTAATGATCAGCTATTAAATATTCACACACAGGCACACAACACACATAGGAAAAGCAGCTCATTACTTTAAGTAATGAATTACTATTTCTAATTACTTATAGTAGTTAATTACTTCTAATTATTACATTGAGTAATAAATTACTAGTTCTAATTATGCTGTGGGCACAGTCATAGCAGTTAGAAATGCAATTTGCACAGTTGTTTACATCACAAATGTGTTGAAGTAATTGTGCTTCCATAATTATATGGAATGGCTGGTTCTAAATAATGTAACTCATTTTGCAGCTTCGACTGCCATTTGATTGCAGTTTGTGGGTGGGTGGCTGGTTTTCAGGAGGTGCCTAGCTGAGGAATACCTATTATTATTTAAAGCCTACATGCTTTGCAGCGTGTGAGTTTTCCTTAACCGACTCTTTGGGGAACATGAATCACATTATTAAACTTAGTGTGGTTCACATTTCTATTCACCCTGAGCAATCCAAATTCCCTAGAACACTGACCAAATCCTGCCGCCCAACTCAGGATAAGTCACACTCCCTTCACCCCATCCCCAAGAAATACTGGAGGGCAGAGAGATCGGGGGAGGGGATAATCTTCCATATAAATCTCACAGGAGTTTCCTCATGCCGTGCCAGCCCTCCCATCCATGGGCTGAGTTAAGGAGGGTTGCTCTCAAACCAGATTAGTTTCCTGCAGGTCCACATGAGTCATCATACCGGCTCATTTACTCTGCACCAATGGAGTAACGCTGTGAGAGCTTCCACTGGTTATGGCTGCAAGCGGGGGCTCCCTAGTGAGGGCTGTATTAATTTCCTAGATCTCCTCTGTGGGGTTAGTAGGGAGGTGATATGTGCATCTCCCACTTGAACACTGACCTTTCCAACCCAGACCCCCCAAACCATGCCCTGGAGTTGATCTCCACCCTGCAGAGAGTCTGCTATAGGGATCCAAAAAGGGGTGGGAGGACCAAACAGCAGAGGCTGTCTGTCCAATTTGGGACAGGCAACATTGATGCACAAAAGGTCCCACAAGGGAGGTATGATCTGGACCCAAGTTATCACTCAATCCTGATTTGCACATGGACCTCAGTCTGAGCTTGAGTCAGGCCTTCAGCATTTGGCCCTCTTTTAGTTCTTAATTGCTCCTGCGCCTCATTTTGCATCTGCATTTATAATAATCCTCTGCAACATCAGCGCTGGTTTCTGTGGAAACAATGTCACAAGCAGAGAGGTACTGTATGCCATCCAGCAAAGCATCAGAGGCAGAAGCAAAACAGCTACAAAGAATTAGCAATCCTGTTTATAACAGACATCCTTTCTTTTTAGAAAATAGAGAAGGAAAAGAAACACAGCTCATTTATGAAACATGATAAATTGCTTCTAAAATAATGTTTAGTTTTCTATGAGGCTCCTTTGGAACTTTGAGAAATTAAGACACTGAAAATTTCACTTCACCCCCAGCAGTGCCTAAGAGCTCTAAAAAAGACATTTGGGCTAGTGGAGGAATACCCAACGGTGTCGGGAAAAGCAAAACCCAACTCACACTAATATTTTATCGTCGATGGTGGATTGTGCCTAAATCTTATGTTGTTGGGTGGGGAGGGAAACTATGTGCCAATTTGTTTGGGTGAGAGGGATGCTTTAAAAAGAAAACAATGTCAGAAATGTGGATTATCTCTGAAATGGATTTCAGGGTCTTCATGCTGCTTTAAAGTGAGCTAGTCTACGTCGTGCCTGCATTATGGGACTAATACATCTTCCCCGTACAGTGGTGCTAAATAACATATGGGAAAATGGCCTTTGGAATCAAAGCCTTTATATTATGGAATGCACCACAGTAGGGTTGCCAGGTATCCGGTTTTCGACTAGAATGCCTGGTCGAAAAGGGACCCTGGCTGGTCAGCACCATTGATGGAGCTGTTAAAAGTTTGGTCAGCAACACAGTGGGGCTAAGGCAGGCCCCCTGCCTGCCCTGGTGCCATATGGCTCCTGGAAACATCCGGGATGTCCATGGGGCTCCTAAGCAAGGGCTGATCAGCGGGTTCCATGTGCTGCCCTGCCCCAAGTGCCAGCTCCACAGCTCCCATTGGACAAGAATCATGGTGAATGGCAGCTGCGGGGGCAGCGCCTGCAGGCACACGAAGTTGCAGAGCCCCCTGGCTCATCTGCCTAGGGGCCACAGGGACATCCCAGATGCTTATGGGAACCGCATGGAGCCAGGGCAGGCAGGGACTGGGAGCTGCCTGAGATAAGCGCCATCCAGCTGGAGCTCACATCCCAAATTCCCTCCAGCATCCCAACCCCCTGCCCCAGGTCAGAACTCCCTTCTGCAACATAAGTCCCTCTCAGAGCCCACACCCTAATCCCCTGCCCCAGCCCTGAGCCATTCTGCACCACAAACCCCACATCCACAGTCCCACTCCAGAGCCCTCACTCCCAGCTGGAGCCCTCCCCCCACACCCCAATCCCCTGCCCCAGCCCTGAGTCACCTCTTGCACCACAAACCCATCATCCCCAGTCCCACCCCAGATCCCTCACCCCCAGGTGGAGCCTTCACCCTCTTCTACACCCCAACCTTCTGCCCCAGCCCGGTGAAAGTGAGGGTGGGAGAGAGCGAGTGATGGCAAGAGGAGGGATGGAGTGAGCGGGGCGCAGAGCCTCTGAAGGGGAGGGCAGGGGCAGGGCCTCAGTGAAGGGGAAGGACAGGGAGCAGGGCAAGGGTGTCCAGTTTTGTGCAATTAGAAAGTTGGCAACCCTACATCACAGCAGTCAAAATCCATCAAAACAAAATATCATTCTGAGGGCGCTTAGAGATTTCATGGTACTTCCTCATCTCTGAAAGGGCCTGATTCCAGTCCCAGTGATGTCAGCGGGTGTTTTGCCCTTGATTTTAATGACGCCAGGATACTGTCTATGGGTCTGATCCTGAAAATGCGCCCAGCGGAGTGCTTACTACCCCGAGTACTCCAACTAGTAGTATTATAAATCCATCCTATTTAACATTCTAACCAAGTTATAAACCAGAAGCAGCCATTGTGTTAAAACTGCCTCCCTAAATTACTATTTTGTTCTGCCTTTGTAGATCTCCTGGGTCCTCAGTTCTAATCGAGGTGTTGGTTTCTGTTTCCGAGGTTGTGGGGATACAGTGTAAAGTAGGCAGTGATAAGATTATGACTATTCTACTCCCAAGCGGGGAATAGAGAGCTATAATTCTGCTAATTATCATGACTAATTAGCTGCATTCAGAAGTGAAAAATCAGAAGGCCTAGATCACTGCCTCCAACTGTTAATAATGGGTTGTTGAATGGCAGCACATGAGGCTAGAGAGATGGCTGCTACCACCACTACCACCAGTGATGAGACTGGGATGAGTTTCCAGTATCATAAAATCATTTGACCTGGAGTCTGAGAACATTTCAATGTAAAGATGGAAAGTACACGCTGTTACTTGAGTTAATCAAGTTGAAGTTCAACACAGCGGGCTCAGTTGTCAAACTTAGACACCAGCTGTAAATCAGGTTACCAAGTTCCACGCAGAGGGTCAGATCCCCTGAAAATGAGCTCTGGTTGGGCCAGTGGAATAATGGTGACTTATTCCAGCTCAGAATCTGTCTCTGAGTTCTCAGATTTGCACATAGACTGGTCTACTCTCAGGGCCGGTGTAAGCTTCTTTGGCGCCCTAGGCGGCGGTGGCATTTTTGCAGCAGCTCGCAGGGCCCCTGTCAGTTTCAGCCGCATTTTGGCGGCTACTCGCATGGCCCCACTCCGCTTTGGCGGCATTTCAGTGGACACTGACAGAAGCACGCAGTGGCCGTGCGAGCTGCTGCCGAAATGCCACGGAAACAGCCAAAACGCTGCCCTCAAAAAACGGTGCCACTCTACGCGACCACCTAGGTTGCCTAGTGCTTGCACCGGCTCTGTCTACACTGTGGGGGGAGGGATCGATCTAAGATATGCAACTTCAGCTAAGATAATAGCATAGATGAAGTTGGTGTACTTAGATTGACTTACCTCGGCATCTTCACAGTGGTGAGACAACTGCTGCCGCTTTCCCATCGACTCCGCTTGTATCTCTCATGGCAGTGGAGTCTAGGAGTCGACGGGAGAGCGCTCAGGGATTGATTTATCATGTCTAGACCAGATGTGATAAACCTACCCCCAACAGATTGATCTCATAGCGTCGATCTCTGCCGGAATGTGGACCTACCCATAGTCATCTATAGCCAGATGGTATTTAGGCACCTAAAGATGATCAGAAGTGCTTAGGCCCCTAACACTCATCAAGAATCTGCCCCCTAAATAAAAATCAGTGGACCTGGACACCTGATTAAGTTTCACACTGGGTCTGGTATGTGGAAAGATCAGGGCCACATCCAAAACACCTAGCCGTTCTCTTGTAAGGAAATAAATCCTTTTTTCTGCATGATAAAATCATCCAAGCTTGTGAACAAGCATGAATCTGTCATCTGACCTGTCAATCTGCTGCTGAATTTCTCCTCTTTGGCTATGTTCTCCCATGTACTATGAGAGGAGATGAGACTTGGATTTTTATGTCCAGTCTCTTTCTAATCCTGTAAAAGTCAGGATGGCTCCATACAAACAGCCCCTATGAGTGCTTGACAGGACTCAGCATTGATCCCTTGGCCTAATTAAGACATTGGCCAGATCCTCAGACCTGGTCTTGTGGTGCTTCATTGACTTCAATGGAATAACGCTGATTGACCCTAGATGAGTATCTGGCCTATTGTATTTACAGGCTCCAAAGCGAGATTCATGTAGTTTTCACACAGTGGAGGGGAAGCTCTGTAGATGGCATCTGTTTGGTACCTTAATGACATCTATAAGACCACCATTATCTTTACTTCAGGTACATTCAAGCTCACCTGGGCTTTGTGTTTTTAACTAGGAGTTCAAAAAAGAGACCAAGAAACTTCACTGGGAGTTGCTTGTACCCGCGTTAGCTTTGGCACATAGTCAGTATTTGAAATCAAGTAGCTGTTTTTGACATCTAAACAATTCTCTTTGAAGTGGAATAATTTTACCATGGGGCTCCCAAAAGTAGAGCGAAAAGCTTGTTAACCCAATTGCAAACCTTGTTGTGGTTAATTTCACAGGCAATTCCAGCTTGGTGGGAGTGGGGAATCTTCTAATGCAGTGATTCTCAACCAGCAGTATGCGTATGCAGAGGTTTTCCAAGGGGTACCTCAACTCATTTGCCTAGTTTTACAACAGTCTACATAAATGCACTAGCAAAGTCATTACAAACTAAAATTTCATACAGACAATGACTTGTTCATACTGCTCTCTATATTATGCATTGAAATATAAGTACAATATTTATATTCTAATTGATTTATTTTGTAATTATATGGTAAAAATGAGAAAGCGAGCAATTCTTCAGTAATAGCGTGCTGTGACAATTTTGTATTTTTATGTCTGATTTTGTAAGCAAGTAGATTTTAAGTGAGGTATAACTTGTGGTATGCAAGAAAAACCCGACTCCTGCAAGGGGTACAGCAGTCTGGAAAGGTTGAGAGCCACAGCTGGACCTGCGCATGCTGTAATTGATACTGATAAAAAGTTATGGTTTGTATATCCAGTATCCATCTGACCCATTAACACAAATTATGTTCTTTCTCTTGATTATGTGGCTTTCAAAAGAGTTTTGAAAAGCTGTAAAGCAATCTTTAACTTTTAGATGTGATATGATTCAAAAGTACTTTGATTAACGTCATACCTCAGTTCATCTTCTGTAAAGTGGTGATGATATTTTCCTGCTTCATATGAGTGTTGTGTGGATAAAGCACTCAGATATATTGATGGGAATATAAGAAAGGCCATACTGGGTCAGACCAAAGGTCCATCTAGCCCAGTATCCTGTCTTCCAACAGTGGCCAATGCCAGGTACCCCAGAGGGAATGAACAAAACAGTTAATCATCAAGTGATCCATCCCCTGTCGCCCATTCTCAGATTCTGGCAAACAGAGGCTTGGATACCATCCCTGCCCATCCTGGCTAATAGCCATTGATGAACCTATCCTCCATGAACCTATCTAGCTCTTTTTTGAACCCTGTTATAGTCTTGGCCTTCACAACATTCTCTGGCAAGGAGTTCCACAGGTTGACTGTGCATTGTGTGAAAAAAATATTTCCTTTTGTTTGTTTTAAATCTGCTGTCTATTAATTTCATTTGGTGGCTCCTAGTTCTTGTGTTATGAGAAGGGGGAAAAACACTTCCTTATTTACTTTCTCCCCACCAGTCATGATTTTATAGACCTCTATCATATCCCCGCTTAGTCGTTTCTTTTCCAAGCTGAAAAGTCCCAGTCTTATTAATCTCTCCTCATATGGCAGCCGTTCCGTACCCTGGTTTTCAACTGGAACACCAGGTTACCCTTTTTTTTTTTTTGTTACCCTTTTCTGAACCTTTTCCATTTCCAATATATATTTTTTGAGATGGGGCAACTACATTAGCGCACCAGACGGGGACTGCTATAGTATTTGTGTGCTAGGCAGGCAATGGATAATTTCATTAAGACTGTGCTTAAAAAAAACAGGGCTTAATTCTGATCTCACTTACATTTTTCGTCTGATGTCAGGAACAGCAGTATCTTGAGTGACAGGTTAAAGAAAATTCACCACAAATGTATATAAACACACAACAGAGCAATTTTGTTTAGTTTACAACCATTCACTCACACCGATTCAAACGCCAAGTGATAAAAGCACTGGAAGAGATTCTGATCTCTGTAAGACTGGTGCAAATAAGAAGCAACTGGTGTAAATCAGGAGTAAGTGCACTTACATCAGTGAAGTTTCATTGCTGCAAAGCCTGGCTGAGATCAGACTCGGGCATGTGACTTCAATTATAATATGCAGAGAACAAAGTCTCTTACATGGGTCTTATAGCTCAAAAATATTTACACCTAAAATAATTCTCTATGAATAGCATATTGGCTGGTGTTGATAGAAGCCTCTGATGTAGGATCTATCCAAATTTCTCTCTCCAACATTCTGGTCCTTCCTGTACAATTGTCTAAAAGTAAATTATTGCAGCACATAATTCCCAGCATTGTGGAATCCTGTGATAGACACCATATGTGCAATTATACCTACATATAAGAGGGTTGAGTTAAAAGTGCCAGCCAGACATTTAATGTTATTTTCTTAATCTTGAGCAGCTGTTAGCAGAGATAGAAGGCTACAGAACCAACATTGCAAGCTTCAACTATAGAGTCCCAGCAGCCATGTGCCAGAAGAGTGTATGCTTGTATTTGCAGAACGATCAGTCCCTGGCCTCTGGAACCATTCTGAGCACCACGCTGATAGCCGCTGGGTTTCCTACAGGTTCTCAGTAAATAGCATCAGGAGGACCAAATGGCACGACTGAGCAGCAAGGAACTGGTGGGCTGAGCTATATTGGTACACTGTGGATACAAGGCTTGAGGGCTTCCAGCCACCCGAGAAATTGGATTATGGGAGGATGCACACCCCAGAGTGCCTGACAGTATTCAGAGAATAAACTATATTGTACAGAGATTAAAAACAAGAGGCAGAGACATTTAAAATGACTTCAAACTCTGTGTTTGGGCACTTAGTGCTAACCCCGGTGATAAATCTGCCATAACCGTATAGCTCTGGATCTCCATTACCATCTCCATTACCACAACCATATAGCTCTGGATCTCCATTACCATCTCCATTACCACAACCGTATAGCTCTGGATCTCCATTACCATCCTTGTTGCTGTAGTTTGCAGTTCCTTTTTATGACAACAATATGCTAATGTAGCACTTTTCATCTGAGGAGCTCCACATTCCTTGGAAAGACCCACAGATATCATTGTTCCCATTTTACAGATGAGAAAAGTAAAAAAAAACGGAGAGGTTAAGGTTCGCGTTCAGCAAAACCCTTAAGCACTTGCTTAACTTTCAGCTCAGGGGCAGTTCACTGACTGCAAGGGGACTACTCAGAAGTCAATGAAGTGTTTAAAGTCAGTGCTCGAGTGCTTTGTGGAAATGCGGCTTAAATGATTTGCCCAGGATTGTACAGCAAGTCAGTGCCCAAATCCGGGTGTCCTGACAGTGAAGCCCCACTAATAATTACATCGTGAATAGAGATACAATACAGCATTGATTTTATGAACACAAGTCTTACAAATGGTCAGTTGTAAAACCCAATTTCCTGCCCAGGGCGTGGAGGAAGGAGAGGGGACAAATCACAGACAAAATGATGTTGATGGAGAACAAGTCAACATCCTGTCACATTCCGATGCCTTCAGTGGAGTGTGTTAGGGGTGTACGGTGTGGGCTCTTGGAGGGAATGTGGGCATGGGACAGGGCTCAGGGCTGGGACAGGGGATTGAGGTGTGGGAGGAGGGTCAAGGTGTGGACTCTGGGTGGCACTTACCTCAGGAGTCTCCCAGAAGCAGCCAGCATGTCCTTCCAGCTCCTAGGCGCAGGAGTTACTAGGAGAGCTCCACACCCTGCCCCTGACCACGGTGCAGGCGTTTTCGCAAGTGCCGGCTCCGCAGCTCCCACTGGCTGTGAACTGCAGCCAGTGGGTGCTGCAGGGGCAATGCCTGCGGCTGGGGACAGCGTGCGGAGACCCCTGGCTGCTCCTGTGCCTAGGAGCTGGAGAGATATGCTGTCCGCTTCCGGAAGCTGTGCGGAGCTGGCTACTGCGGCCAGTCAGACTTTTAGTGGCCCGGTCAGATGTGCTGACTGGAGTGCCAGGGCCCCTTTTCAACCTGGTGTTCCAGTTGAAAACCAGATGCCTGGCAGCCCTAAGCAGAGAGTGATTTGGTAATAACAGTGATTCTGCTGCTCCTACCATGCAGCAGAGGGTGGGTGGTGAGGCATTTTTAACCTTGTGCTTACAAGGAATGAATTGTTCCCCTTTCTGAATCAGTCTGTATAACAATGCGAGCATAAGAAGGAAGATTTAAGCTGCAGTTGGAGCGGTGGGGAAGATGAAATCCATCCTCCACCCAAAATTCAGGGGTGGAGTATGTGGCTGTCTAAGTGCTGGAGTAACAATTGGAACGGCTATGCAGCAGTGGCATAGTATGTGGGCCACAGGATCTGTGCAAATATAGATCCTTCCCCAGGCCTCCATCACTGTCCTCCATGCTGGCCTGTGCAGTGAAACCCTTCCTGCATCACATAGGGCATAAAGCCACCCCTGCATGGCTACTCTGTCTCCAGCACAGTCCAAAGTGAGGGACTTTAACTGCTGTGGAGGAACTTGAGGTTTCCACAGTAGTAACTGGGCAAATATATCTCCTGAGAGATACAAAGTGAGATACAAAGCCTACGTTGTCAAGGGAGAAATCAGGACAATGTCTCTAACTGGAGGGAGGAGAAGCAACGGGGAGGAGTTAGACACTTGAGGACATAAGACCCAAACACTGGAGACAAAGCTGCCATCTCCACGGGAAAGGGAAACAAGCCAGGGATTGTGAGGGAGCTGTCAAAGCCCAGATTGCTCCTGCCGTTTGTGCTGACCTATAGAGAGCCAGCTGCTGTGCTATTTGAGTGGTTTTGGCTTGTTTTCTTAAATGGCTTTTGCCAAAGGAAATAAAACATTGCTGCTATTTAAGAGAACTGCTGAAAGACTAGTGGAGCAGTGTGCAGCGTGTGGGTCGTATTCTTTTAGTGTTTGGCATCACTTGGATAATTTCCTTTTAGCAGCACTTTGGGTCTGTGGGTGAGAGCCAGAGAGAAAAACTGAGACAAAGGCATCTTAGACTGCTCTGGATCATTTCATTCTGCCTACCTTTCCTCACTCATCTGTGCTATATGTTGCTCTGAGTGGGTTTACTTGAACCCTTAGTATCTGCTGAGTACTATAGGCTGCGTACTACAGTCTGTCTCACCTGAGAGAAAGATACTGGCTGATCACAAAGAAGAGAAAAGAAAAGACTTGCACATCCCTGAACTGAGCCAAAAAACCATGTGTGATAAAAACATCCATAGAAGAGTCGGAAGAGTTGGATTGAAAATCTTCAACCAAGTGAGTATATAGTGTGTATAGGCTGTGAGGATATGTCTTCACTACCTGCTGGATTGGCAGGTAGTGATTGATCTATCGGGGATCGATTTATCGCACTTACTGTAGATGCAATGAATTGCTCCCCAAGCACTCTCCCCGTTGACGCCGGAACTCCAGTTCCGTAAGAGGCGGAAGTGGAGTTGGAGGGGAAGGGGCCGTGGTCGACTTGCTGCCATGTGGATGGCAAGGTAAGTTGCCCGAAGATACCCCAAAGTTGCGAATTTTAGGTTGACCCTCCCCCGCAGTGTAGCCCAGGCCCGAGAGATCAGAAGTCATCAGGTGATGATGACATTGTTAAGCACCTAAAGAGTCAGCAGCATCCAGCATTGTCTCTTCTAGCTCAATGCCAAAGTGCATGAATCCTTTCAAAGTTATTGTTCTTGAGATTCAGTTACCAGGGTTGATGTGCT
Organism: Dermatemys mawii; assembly: GCA_007922305.1. Classification (NCBI taxonomy): domain Eukaryota; kingdom Metazoa; phylum Chordata; order Testudines; family Dermatemydidae; genus Dermatemys; species Dermatemys mawii. The sequence goes on from ML677383.1 coordinate 371,151, forward strand.
TTTGTCAAGCTTTATAGGTAACAATGCTCTAGCTAATAACTCTATCAGTCGATGTGTGCCACTGTAATGAAGGATACTCCATACAGCTCCATTGCTGTGAATATGCAGTTTCAGACACTACAACTTCAACATTAACCTAATGAAAACAAAAAAATAAAAAATAAAATAGCAAAATGGAAGTCAATTTAGTCCAGGGAGAATATGAGTTTCAAAACCCTATTTTACAAACACAACCAAATGTTCCCTGCCTCTGTTACTAACAATTTAGACCACAAAACTGAAATCTTTATTCAAACATCACCAGTTTTTCACTCTTGGTGTATTTTCTTTACTTTCTACACCGTGTCCCACCTGGGCAATGAATCTAACCTGGCCGGAGGAAGGATGGTCCTGTGATTAAGCCACTGAGGTGAGACTCAGGGAACCTGGGTTTAATCCCTGACTGTATGGTAAATTCTTGTTTGTCTTTGCTTCCAGCAATTAATCTCTCTGTGACTCAGTTCTTCATCTGTAAAATGGAGATAATACTACTCCCTTTGTACATCCTTTCTATTAAGCTGAAAGCTCTACTGCCGCCTTCCTGGATCACTTCCTACCAGACCCGTCTGCCTCAACAGGTAAAATACCTGAAATCAAAGGTAAAATCTCAGATCTTCTGAGACTCACAAGAATCAGAGGGGTAGCCGTATTAGTCTGGAATAGCAGAAGTGACAAAGAGTCCTGTGGTACCTTAAAGACTAACTATAGTTTTAAGGCATAAGCTTTTGTGGGCTAATACCCACTTCGTCGGATGTATCTGACGAAGTGGGTATTAGCCCACGAAAGCTTATGCTCTAAAACTGAGACTCACAAATCGCTTCCCCTTGAATTTGGCAGTCTCTATAAGCAGGACTCAGGCAGCAGGAGCTCAGAGTGCAGGTGACTTCACCTCCACATTCTGTCTGCTACCCCCCGAATGGACAGCTCTCCTTTCGAGCTCCTCCTCCAAGCCATGCATGCTTTGCAGGTGTGGTGAGGTTGCCTGGGCCAAAGAAGCTGTGTAACCCCTTCTTTACTGGTACAGGATTTGTATACCCTGTCACAAGCTGCAAACCCCATTGTGAAGAAGTGTCGCATTGCTTTCAGTTCCCTGTGGCATGTTTGCCTCCATGTTGAGTTAAAAATTCAAAAGGCTGGTGACAAAAGAACACCAGTGGAGGGTAGATGAATCTTAAGTACCCTATCATTAGAAAGACTGGTCCCTGCTCAGAGAAACTGGTTTAGAAGGGAGATTGTTTTAGATTATTTTATTGTCCTCATTTGTGTTTTGGGTAGATTACTTATTAATGAATTTCAAAATGTTTGTGCTCAAAATATAGTTGGTATCTTAGTTGTGGGAGTATTTATCAATTACATTTTTGCTGTTACTGCTGGACTTCTGAAATGATTTTTTGCTTGCTCAATATAATCAAACATCCTAGGTGAAGATTTCCTATTTAAAGGTAAATTTTTATTAGGGATGTATGAATTGTAACATTTTTTTTTTCAAGCTGTTTGGTATATTGCTAGAGCCAAGGTTGAAATAGATTTAGATGATCCTTATGATTAATTATTTTTTCCTACAAAACTGCATAGAATAAATTATATAATTTAAACGGTAGCACAGTTTCAGTAGGAGGAGCCTTTCATTTACAAACTCTTTTTTAAAGGGGGGCACTGGGTAATAGTGAGCCAGAGTGACATTTTTTTAAACCTTTTAGTTTCACTGTTTAGCTTATACTTAAGAGATTATGAACGTCCACCATCACAATTCTACAACTTCTACAACTCCTGCTGATACCACCGGGAGTACTGCCACTCAGCATATATTAGAGTCTAGACAATACATAAGAACATAAGAAACAGACTTCAAAGAGAAACTGCAGAACTAAAATTCATTTGCAAGTTTAATACCATTAATTTGGGCTCAAATAGGGACTGGAAGTGGCTGGGGACTGGGAGTGGCTGGGGACTGGGCTGGCTGGATCAGCAGGTAGAGATCGATCTATTGGGGATGAATTTATTGCGTCTCATCAAGATGTGATAAATCGGTCCCTAAAGTCAACTCCAAAACTCCAGCTCACCAAAAGGCGCAATGCAGAGTTGACGGGGGAGCCCGCTGTTGACCGCTGCTGCCGTGAGGACTGCAGGTAAGTTGACCTAAGATGCGTTGACTTCAGCTACGCTATTCACATAACTGAAGTTGCGTATCTTAGGTCGACCCTTCCCACTAGTGTAGACCAGGCCTTAGGCATATTTGAAAATTTTATGAGGCTGACCTGGAATTCACTAGTTTAATTCACTGACTACTGGTAACCTTTCTGTTCCTATGATAAAATATCTAGCTGTAAATTTGAAATATGTTTTGAGAAGAGAAGTTTATATATCCATAAAATTTAAGGTCATTTTTTAAATAAAAATGTATACGCTGTTTTGTGGGTTTAATTAAATTCCAATTACCATCCTAATGCAGCTTGACACAAATCATGAGTAAAAAGTTAATTATCTAGTAAATAAACAATATATCATCCATCATTTACTAGCATGCTAAAAATGTACAGTTAGTAAGAATCTGATAATATTAAGCTATATAATTGCTAAAATAAATATATATAGTGTGATAAAGCTCTGTCCTTATCTCCATGGATTCTGCGTTTCCTGGCGGATTTCACTAGCCTCAGAGGCTCACTGTGACCCTCCACGTAGCCCTTCTCTCTTTACAGACAAGGGCCACAGCCTACTGAGCCATTTTCATCATAAGCCAGCGATGAAGGTGAGGAGAAGCTATCCTTCCTTGCACAGTCTCTGTTGTCTCCCAACCTCAGTGAGTAATTAGGAGAGGCAGAAAGAGGGGGGAGCATGGGCCCGCCCTCTACTCCGGGCTCCAGCCCAGGGACCCTAATAGTATCAGTTATGATGGCTGACCTTTTAGCAACAGGACACGTACAATTCCTTGGGCTACTTCCCCACAGCAGTCCCCGCTTCCTCAAGCTCCACTTCACCCTTACCTCAGGGCCTCCTTCCTTGTGTATGATATGGTGTCCACTGGTCAGTCTCACCAACAGCACAACTTCCTCCCACAGCTCCTGACATGCATGCCCACCTGACTAACTGGGAGGTTTTTAACTGGTTTCAGCCAGCCCTTGATAGTCACATTGGTCGGTCATATATGATCCCAGATAATTAAATTAATCTACTGCCTTTACAACTTGTCCATTAATTGTGATGTACACTTGTGGCCTGTTTTTGTTAGTTGTGTCAACAGATATTCATTTTGTTTTCATTAGATTTATTAGATTCTGATATAGTCCATATTCCTCCGAACTGTTTTTACAGACTCCAACATTTGTTACATTGCATTGATAGTTGTAGCAAAGAGCATTATGTCATCATCATGTCTGAGGCTGGTTAAGAGGTGACCACCAATGGAAATCCCAGCTCCTTCCACTTGTCAAAACCTTCCAAGGCTTGTCTTGTAATAAATTCTGTGTGTATGATAAAGAGGCTTGGGGACAAAATCCGCTCTTTTCCCACATTCTGCCCAGTGGAAAACTACTCATTATTGCCTACTACTGTTCTCACCATGGTCTGTTGGTGGTAGAGGCTTGTGATGAGTTCAGTGGGATGCTTTGGAATTCTCGTGTCTGCCAGTGTCCTCCGAAGAAGATTGCGTCAGGCAGTATCAAATGCTTTTGAGTAGTCGAGGAAGCACATAATCTGAGGGTGATTGTACTCTGCATTTTTCAGTGATGTGACAGATATTTGTGATTTTGTCACATGTGCCTCGGCTCTCTCTGACACCAGCTTGCTGTGGTGGTAGTTCTGCATCTACCCTGCATTTCACGCGATTCTGGATTATGTAAATCAGAACTTCATCTGCGTGCGATACACAGATGGCATGATAGTTCCTACACTCTGTCTCCTTTCTTTGGTAAGGGTAGAAAAATTCCCTTTGTTCAGTTCTCTGGCCAAAATCTAGTCATCTATACAACATGACAAATTTTCCATATAAGATCAGTACTACATTTACCAACTGCTTTTGATAATATTGCTGACACATTAACTATCCTGATGCATTTCAAGGCTTCATTTTCTTAAGCCCTGCTTTCTGTCAAAGGATTGATGGCTCTGGCTTCGTGCTCTCTTTTCTGTTGTCCTGTAGTACGAGAGGCTCTGGTGAGGCATACTAATCTCGCCACCTGCATTTAATATCATCCTCCTCAGTGGGCACTCTGCTATCATGTTCTTTTATTATGTTTGATCACAGGGAAAATCTTTTGGTAAGAAATCCAAATCTCTGAACATACATTTTGTATTATTACTCCCTTTATAATTCTCAAGTTCCGTACATTTTGCCCTTATATATCTGCTTTTGTCTTGTCTAGTCTGCCTTTGAATCTGTCCGCTCATCTTACAGTCTCTCCTACATTCTTCTGTCTCTAAGCTGTTCTCATCCACTCTGCATCATTTTTCTGCAGCTCAAACACCTTCCCGGTTAATCCATTGGTGTGGTCCAACACTGACTTTTCAGAATGTCTCCTCTATCACCTGTGCCAACGCCTCAAATCCATTCTTTTTGCTGATTCTGGACAAGTCCAAACACAATGGACCTGTCCAGCACTGTATCTTTTTAAGTTTTACTTTGATGTTTGAGGCTAATAGCTGATGGAGTGACCCACAATCTGCACTCGGGAAAGTCTTTGTCCATTGGACACTTGATCTCAACCATTGCTGTGTGATTACAAAGTTGATTTGGTTCTTTGTGATGCTTCAGTCACGTGGTATTTCCTTTCCCTTTAACGATTTTTTCCAAGAGAAGAGGTAACTCAGCAATCTGCCACTCTGCCCTTTGAAAAGAAGGTTCCAAAACACATACCCTTTTGTTGTGGTGCTTGCCAAGGTGCATCAATTGATATACAGTCTTCAGCAATGAGAGAAGATTAATTTGGCTGTGAGCACATGTATCTTTTCTGAGCCACTTTCTTACTAGAGAGGGGCCCAAAGCAAATCCCCAAATCTCAGCACAAACAAATGGAGAAATTGTTGTTAATCTCACACAACACAGTACAGGGCAAAGCCAGAAGCCCAGATCTACACTCACACCATGCAATCAGTGCTCCACATTGGGCTTCTGAAGACAATGTTTCTGTAGCAGACACTCCTTCGGTAGATGTGGCTTAGGGCTGAAGGGGCTTTTCCAGTGCCAGTAGTTTTTCACAGGCTCAGTTGACAGACATGAATGAATGGGAGCAGTGGAAAAGCTGACTTGAGTAGAACCCACTCCTGAACTTGGCTACATCTGCTATTTCAGATCCTGCACACACAGTACAGGAGAAGACTGGGGGCTAATGAATTCAGATGCATCTTATGGATTCTGATTATGAATCCAATGGTGACCGTGCAGCTATAAACTGCCCACGGTGCAGGGTTCACTGAGTCCTTAGGCAGTTGAGATGCATCAAGAGAAACTAGGGAGTTACTAACAGTGAAGCAAACGTGACTGAAAGCCAGGGAGAGGGAGGAAAGTACTTTGGTGTAATATAAAATGACCAGCATACACTATGTGATGCACTGTCTCTCACGTCTTAACGGCAGTAATGGAAAAGGAGACTTTTAGGGCTAATCTAATTTACCCACACTTTTATTGAAATTATGCATAACAATTCCACCTACCTATAGCACAAGTTAAGTTTAGATAACCCTACTTAGTAATGCAGTGCAGTATGTGCTCTAATCTAGTTTCTAATGAATAAAAGTCTGCATGTTGGCATGTTCTATAAATAAAAAGCATAGGCCAATAGCTGAACACTGAAAGCGCTAATAATTCTGGAGAGTAAGCAGTTGCTGAATGCTAACATAAAACCAAATGCCCATTAAATTGTACATTTAGTGACAAACCCAAGCTGCAAAATTCATGTCCTCATTTGAACACCTCAGATTTTTAAAGGAACATTTGTATCTGAGGTTTTGGTTTGGCAGAGTGTAAAAAGAGAGGCTATTTGAAAAAACTGATCTTGGATCAAAGTTTCAGTTCTGAGTGTCCCTCAGGGTTTGGAGATATTTGGCCTATGGCTTCATGAAGCATTATAGTCAGAGAGGGTCAAGCTATTCCATTCCAAAGAGTATGGAATATGGAGAGATACCAATGGACTAAGGAAAAATGCAAAAGGTTAGAGGATCCTCTCTAAGGCTGCCTGGCAACTACTTTGAGGATGACCTTGTGAATCAGAATATTTCATTCTTCAGTGCCTTGTGTTGTCATTTATACGTGTAGAAGGTGGGGGGAAAAACTCTAAATCTAAGTGTAACACTTTGTCAAGTGATGTCAGCAGCAACAAGGGCTGGGTTAACTATCAGGGGTCAGCAGCCTTTCAAACATGGTATGCCAAGTATTCATTTATTCACTCTCATTTAAGGTTTCACTTGCCAGTAATACATTCTAACGTTTTTAGAAGGCCCCTTTCTATAAGTCTATAATATATAACTAAACTATTGTTGTATGTAAAGTAAATAAGGTTTTTTAAATGTTTAAGAAGCTTCATTTAAAATTAAATTAAAATGGAGAGCCCCCGGACCGTGGCCAGGACCTGGTCAGTGTGAGAGCCACTGAAAATTAGCTCATGTGCCGCCTTCGGCACCCGTGCCATAGGTTGCCTACCCCTAATCTAGGGGTTCCTCTCAACAATACAAAACAGAACTGGCCCCATAATGTGAGAAAACTTAACACCACTGCTGGGCACCTCTAAGAGGCAATTCTTCCCCACTCGCAAGCACTGAGGGTTGATCTACACTACTGCTAACGTCAATGTCATTTACGTCCCTTATGGGTGTGAAAAAGACACCCACTCGAGTAATGCAAGTTAGAGTGACCTAAGCGCTGGCCATGTTGGTGCTATGTCAATGGAAAATGCTCTCCCACTGACATAGCTTCCGCCTCTTGAGGTGGAGTGATTCTGTCAATGGGAAAGCATTCTCCCATCAGCCTAGTGTGTCTTAACCTGGCACGCCACAGGGGTGCACCTGCATCGGTACAGCTGAGCACTGTAGCACTCCAGTATAGACTTACCCAGAGTCTCTGTATAACAAAATAAAACTTTGATTAAAAGGGAGAGGGAACTCAGCATTAATTTGGAAAACTCTGCAACAGTGATGCAAAAGCATGTCAACTGCAAGTAAACATCCACCCCCATTGTGCATTGGGCAGTGTCTTTTGCCTCAGTTTCCCACCTTGTGGTGTGAAAGTCTAACAAAGGGACATGACTTCTCTTTTCCCTCTGCTGCACCCTACTCAGGGATCAGCAACATCCCCAGAATCTGGGGATGCACTGGAGTGGGGACGGGGGGAGTGGTTCACCTCCCATCATTGAGAGAAGCAGGTGGTTGAGTGATGCCTTCACTTGTACTCTTCAGTCTCTCTGCAGCTGCTCACAGGTGCTCTCACTGTTACCTCCTGTTACATTACTGAGTTCTGAGAGTCTATCACTTCATTGTGTTCTCAGTGATATAAGTTTTTTAATGATCTCTGGGGTTCTCTCTTCTGAATTGTTTTTTCACAACCACAATCTAAAGCTTCATCATTTTAGATTAGATTACTATTGAGAACAAACCAAGACTTTTAAAAAATTTGAACAGTTTTGTTTTTGTACATAGGACAGGAGAGGAGAGCATCAAATATTTTACATGACCTTTCCAACAAGGCCACACCATCACATGAAAAACTCTATCTCCTCCTCTTGACTCTTACTTAGAGTTGGCATCACTACCCGCTACCTAGAGAACGAGTTTAAAGTTATGGTGACCCCCTCAGTTAGTGCTTGCTAAATACAGCCTGCTGCCCTTTACCCATACAGTCAAGATAACAACATGTCATTACCTCTGCATTCAACACTAAAGTGAATTTTAATCTAAAACAGCCAAACTTGATCAGTTTGGCAAAACAGCTGTGTCTTATACAGTTTGCTCCTGAAATCCCCCTCATTTCCCCACAGTTTGTTAGTGGCTTACATCAGTGAGAGCATTTTACCCTGCATTTGCTCAGGAGTAAATGATGAAACACATGCAAAGGCACTGAAAAATCAGGCTCATATTCTGAAATCAGCATGTACAGCTGTACTTTGGCTTCAATCGCATTTTCCTCTTAAAGTTCATCCCATGATTTCAACTCAAGTAACAGAAAGGCGTTCTAGTCAAATTTCCCTGTGTATTTTTTAGATGAAAGCTACGCTCTATAATTAGGGCCCACTTCAAAAACTAAGAGTTCTGAATTATTTATTGGCATAGCAATACAGGGACTGGTTAAGGGAGCCTGTAGATGTTCTCCAACAGTCAGGCTGGAGGGATTCAATTTAATAGAAGCAGAAAATAGTTCAGCTTTGTTCTAAAAGACTGAGGGAGGAAAAAAAGTAAAAGCTATGCTAAATTCAAAACACTATCATACACCTAAAGGCTTAGGTACAATACTATTGAGATAAAATTAGAGGTGGCTGAACAACTCTATGAAATGGTACATACTAGCTATCCCAAGGGAATGAGCAAGTCTCACCAAACTTTGCCCAGAAGAACCATGAAGTATGACTTCTGATTTCACCTTGTAAAAGTTTTGTATTGTGCTAATTGTCACAGCTCAGCTTTAATTATATCTATTCCCAAGCTGTTCCCTATGGGATAAAAGCAAGTTTAAGTGCTAATTAGGAGGATCCTTTTTTCTTTTCTTTTGTATGAATTACAGTGAGGACGAGAACATCCCTTTGAGAAAGAGTAAAAACAATCCAGGGAGTCCACTCTGAGACAATGCTATTTGTGATGCTTTTGTGTCTATTAAAAATTAAACCCCACCTGCAAACAGAAACTCAGGCCATGGTTACACTTACAGGATTATAGCGGTATTGGTTATAGCTGTCCTCATATAGGGATAGCGCTATAGCGTGGCCACACTGACACCCGCCAGCGATATAGCGTGGCCACATTTGCGGCACTTCAGGCGGCATTAAGAGCAGCGCATTAGGGCAGGTATCCCAGCATTCAGCTGGGTGCAATGTGCTTTTCAAACGAGGTGGGTGAGGGGGGACGTGTTGTGTGTATGGGGAGGGAGAGAGCGAGTGTTTTTTTCTGACCTTCTGAGAGCCTGTCAGCGTGTGTCCATTCACAGAGAAGATTAGCAGGCTTTGTTTTCACACAGGCTCCCTCCTTAAACATTTGCATTGCTTATCTGCCGAGTTAAGAGAGAAACTCCAAAAAGGTATTTCCGCATTCCTCCAGCCCAGTTCAAAAGAAAGGGAAGAGACTTCAATTGCCTTAAATGGCTCCAGGCATCTCAAGAGATCATTTGTAGCACAGTGGGTGTCCACATTCTCGCGGTAGCGCTACAGCGGGAGCACTACAGCCCTTATTCCCCGTGCGGAGGTGGCTTACCAGAAGCGCTATAACTCCGAGGTTATAGCGCTCTATGTGCCTCGCCAGTGTGGACAGGTAGTGAGTTATAGCGCTCCTGACAGCTCTATAGCGCTATAAAGTGCCAGTGTAACCAGGGCCTCAGATATTACAGTGGTGATGCAGGGTGGGGCATATAAGAACATGGATATGCTCTCCGTCCCTACTTGTGTTTTTGAAAAAGGGGGGAGGGGAGTATTTTCAAAATAATCATTTTAATTTTACTGTAACACTGTGTGGTCTAAATCTCTAGAGGGGAGGAGCTTTCTGTTGTAATCCCTTTTTGAACTGGACAAAGAGTCAGAGAATGAGTCAGACCTTATTACATGATCGTTACCTATTATCCCAATGTGAACATTATGGTCCCTTTTTAAAAAAACAATCATTTAAATTTTGGGTGTGGGGTGGTGGGGGTGTGAAATGTTATTTTATTGTGTGACAAAAGGGCAGAAGAAATGTACTGAATATGTTCTGAGTGAGAAGTCACTATAACTAAAATCTCAGTCTTGCATGGCCGGGTAAAGGAACTGGGACACAAACTAGAGAGAATAGTGACTAAATGAAGATGAAGGTACATGAGTTTGTTTGAGTATCTGATGTGCTAATAAACTTTCTTTTTCCACAGTATAATGTTAGAGTGGAGCAAATTCTGGAAAGGCTCTTATTAGAAAAGAAGTTCTTACAGCAAAGTTGGATGGTGTGGGAGGACCTACAATTAGCATTATAGCAGGAGATAGAACTGAGAGGGTGTTGCTGTAGGAGATAATCTGGAGATGGTCCTAGACATGCAGTTGCTATAGGTAAGTGAGGGGGTAGAGGCTCTAGACTGAACTAAGTGTAGCAACAACATTGTGATAAGAGATGGTGTAGATGCAACATCCATGGTAAGTGAGTACAGAGGAGGCGCATCTCTAGGGGTAGAGGTGGATCTGCCTGAGTGCAATCAGTGATTCTAGGGCTCCCCTAAACACTGACAACAAACCATGAGTGAGACACAATGGAGGGAAGGAGGGGAAGTGGTGTATTAAAGGAAACTTTTGTCTATCTGGTACATCAGCAGATGGGGGAAACTGAGGCAAATGATAAAGATGAGGGGTGGGTGTTTTACTTATTGTTTGTTTACATACACTGTTGATTTGTTATTGTTGTCTTTGCCCATAGAATGCTGGTTCCTTTCTGCCTTAATACAATTTTCCTTGTTTTATACACAGATTCAGTGGTTGCAGGAAGGGAAGTACTGCCTGATAAGGAGGTCCAAGGGAAGGTATTTTGTTTGCTCTGGTTTTGGGGGGACAGAGGGTGTGAAGCCAGAGTATTTTCAGATTTTAAGAGGAACCGCTGGCCCACCAGACAGAAGGGTTATATTACCTTTTAGTTAAGATAGAGAGTGGTATTACTATAGCATATGATGTGACCCTCTTCTTGGGGGGACAATCTCCTATCCTGTGAGGGGAATTGACTCAACAACCTATTCAGTCTTTTCAAACTATAACTGTTATGTCCCTTTGGATTACATGCTCACCCACAGAGCAGTGTTTCTAAACCTTTTTAGGCTGGTAACTACTTAGCAAAGTAAAAAACGTTCATGACTCCTTTACTTTTTCTATACATGACTAAAAACAAAAACAAAAACCAGAGGTACCAATGATGAAAGCCTATATAACTTATTTGTGTAAGATTTGAGAGGCTGACAGAGAATACAGGATCTTGAAGAGCCAGGGAGTGAGATTTTCTTTGCTTTAGATAATAATCACATTTTTAATGCCTCAAAATCCCTGTCATTGCCTTTCGTGATTCCCCCAGGAGTGGGTGGTAGGGGGCGGCAACCCATCTGTAGAGAAACATTGTAGAGAATGTGGACTCTCTATGCATCTGGTGGTGGGCTTGAGACACTGAAATGTCATAGGCTGATGCGTGAAATGCCCATAACTCTGCAAATGTCAGCATGCAATAGAGGTAACATGAGGTTTTATTATCAGTAATATAATCCCAATTACTGTTCATTTTTATTTATTGTTTTACAGCTTCCCTGTATATGCTAAGCACCTCAACACAGATAGACATGATCCCCCTTTCCCAAGGAGTTTGGAAACTAATTCTAGACAGAAGGAGAAAGGTGTTTAATCGTAGGGTGAAGGAGTAAACGAGCCACATCCATAACAGTATGGGTAAAATGTTCAAAAGCACCTGTGACTTAGACACTGATTTTAATAGGAGTTAGGCACTTGCAAATCTTTGATAACTAAGGCCTAACTCCCTATGTAGGCTCCCCCTCCTATATGGATACTAACATTGCTCTGCCTACAGGGTCATTCCCACTAGGGCACATCTACACTCTGAGGTGGGGGTTTGCTTTCCAGCTTGAGGAGACATTCCCCCGCTAGCCCTCATGGGGCTGGCAAAGTAAAAATGAGGCATAGTCACAGCAGCTTGAGCAGTGGGAGAGGATATCCACACACCTATCATCTCTGGCGGGCACACCTTCATGTGGCTTGCACTGCCGCAGCTACACTGTCTTACTGACATGTTAGCTTGATGAGAGCTACGGTGGGTTTGTGTCCTTGATTTGGGAAGCCCATGCCTCAGCTCAAAGTGTTGACACACCCTAGGCTGTGGTTAACTACCTGCACCTGCTGCAGCTAGAAGGAATCAATTAATGTCTCCCAGCAAGGTGAGACCACCTGTTATCAGAGTGGGTCAAACTCTCAGGTACAATGATCTTTTGTAGGTTTGGAAAGGCATTGCTGTATGGCATGGATATTATACACTCCTGATGATGCTGACCAGGGAGCTTGGTGTTCTGTGATAACATTTTTTTCCCCATTAAATACGATACAAATGTGCGATTAAAATGAAATGCTGAACTTTAGTTTCCCTAGCACAATATTAATAGGTATCAGTTGAAAGCAATGTTTTATTGATATACAGTAGATCCTCATTTCTCCAAGCCTCTATTATCCAGCTTCTCTGTATTAATCAAACCCCAGCTCCCCAGGGCTGACAGTGATAGGGTTTTGGCTGTCACCCCTGGGTAGCTGGAGCAGGAGAGAGACAAAGAAAGTGGACACTAGCTGTCTGCAGGCCCCTTGGGGTGTGTGTGTGAGGAATGGGGTGGCAGGTACTTTGGAGTGGGGAGAAAAAGAAGACACACAGAGCCCCTGACATGGAGCAGGGGAGAAGGTAATGGGGGCACACAGATTTCCTAACATAGGGAGAAATGGGGAACTCTGATGTTGGGACAAGGGAGGAATGGGGGCACAAAGAGCACCTGGCATGGGAGGGGGGAATGAGGGACCCTGGTATAGGGGGATAGAGGTAATGGAAAGCACACAGCTCCTGACACAGGGTGGAAGGAAGAAAGCCATAGGGAGAAATGCGGAGCAATGGTATGAGGTAGAAGGGAGATGTGGGGGCACACAGTGCCCATGGTATGTGATGGAGGGAGAAATGTAGGGGGCAAACAGAGCCCTGGCATAGGGAGCAAATGGGGGACCTTGGAAGGAGGTGGGAGGACAATGGGAGGTGATAGGGAGGCCCTGAAAGGGAGGGGCTTGTGGGGGTGACACACACAGGAAGCTTGTGGACTGGAAGGAAGGATGGCAGGAGCCCCCTGCTGTGTGCAATCAGCTCAGCCTACAGCAGTACTGAAGAGTGTAACCCTAGAGGCAGGGTAGAAATTTGGCCATATCCCAAGATTCTACCTCTTATTTAGTCCCTTCAACAATTAGCAAAATGACCTCAGACATTTGGAACTCTGTAACAAAACAGCTGATGCAAGTTGAAAGTTCTGTCATCCAAAGTAAATGAGTGAATAATAGGTGCATGGAGGGCAAATGTGTCACATATGGTTACAAACACATTGATTGAGAAAATTATACCTTTTGGTTTATTGTATTCAAAATGATGCCTATTTTTTAATCATTACACTACTTTACATTACCATCAGAACCTAATATTGTAATGTTAAAAAATTGTGATGCTAATTCTAAATCCCTATTTACAGGTGATCATTACTGACAGTATGATTGATTTGATTTAATATGGGATACTGAAAATTCAGACCATGATGAGAGTTGCTACGTGCTATGCATGATAGCTTGCAGTATAGGGTTAAAGAAAAAAAAATTAGATGTTCATTCATGCCACACTCAAGACAACAATCATTTTAATACAGCTGGGATCTCTAGGGGTGTTTTTTCTGGGGAGAAGTTTGACATAGAAGATTAAGGCAGAACTGGATGCCTCAAGGATTTGTACATTTTATAATCCACTATTTTGTTGTATTGCTGGTAATAGAGAAGCATTGCTTTATTTTGAATAATATAATCTAAAGGATATATAATTTTCTTCTTCAACCTGGTCAAGTGATTGCATGTGAAATTCCACCCTCTTTCACCCTCTAATTTTCAATACAGTTTTCATGTACAACAGTAGAGTGAAGAGGGTCACAGCATTGGTCAAAACCATGATTCATGCGTAGGAGTGTGTGTGTTCTTTAATAACTTAGACAGTAAAGCTGTTACTCTTTATCCAGGCAGGTGAGATCTCTTTTCTGAGTGATTCTCATATATTTTTAGTACTCAAGATGCCATGCTAGGGAGCCACAAAAGGACAAATTCTGTCCTAAGACAAATGTAATTTCCAGTGATCTCTTATTCTGCATCTCAGAGGGATGCATGGGTGAATGAATTGTTTGTGTTAATGGGACTAGGATTGCCACAGCTACAGGTAGCTGGCAGTTTTAGACATACATCGTGGTTTGCCCACTGCGTGTGCCCATTATTACAAAACCCACTTTAGGTTAGTGCAACATGTGCTTGGCACTGAGACTACATTAATTTTTCCACGGTTCCCCCTCGACAATGCACAAACTTCCCCGCTACGGGGGATATTAGGGGTGTCTGTTGGCAGGAGAAGCCCTGGGAGCCAAGCTGTCTGGGAGCAGACTGAGAGAAAGGGAACGCTGGGGCAGGTGCTGAGGCAGAGTTTCAATATGGAAGGCCTCATGCCTCAGACACAGTCCTAGAAAACGGAGGTACAAACCCTGCTCTCCCAACAGAGGGATTTGTGAAAAATTCAGTGGTGGGAAACAACATGCCATTTACCTTCCCTCTCCAGCACCTCTGCTACAGGGACCTCAGAATTTGGCTCCATGTCAATCTAAAACATTGTAGGAGAGTTTCACAAACTTGTCACTCCAAAGCTAAAGCTCAAAGCACTTGCCGGAAACTTCCTTGAAAAGTCACTGCTCCTAGATGAGATTCAAATCATCTATGACTGAATCCTCCCACTCCCCGGCCATCTCTCACCCACCTCCCCGCAGCTAGCAGTGACATAAGGTTCACTTTGCACTTGTAACAGACATTACTAAACAGTAAGAGCAATCTTCCTTCCCACCTTCTGTCCACCTCTTTCCCAAAGCAGGTAACACTGCTCTACAGCCAAAATGCTTCTGAAATAAATGTAGTCAAACTTTACTAACTCTGGGTCACTGAGAATGAAAATGATGCTTAAAATTGTTGATTGGCTCTAGTTTTCAAGATATGCTATTGGGTCAGTATATATGACCCTTGACATGGGAATGGCGGAGGATAAGTGAGTTATAAAGGGAAGGGATCTCAATTTAAACCAGAAATGACTAAAATACATCTTTGACTGGGTCTATGAATAAATCTATGACTGGGTTTGGACAGTACTTGCTTTTTAGGCAAAACAATGAATGATGCAATCTGAAGCTGGTATTGCGTCATACATGATATGAATTGCACCATGTTATTCCTAGAAGTCATGGATGATGCAATCATAACGAAGCTTACATCACTCTGCTGAACAAATTGCCCTATATCAGCTCTAGAAATCATACAGTGTCATGCTCTCTTATTTGTCAGTGTTTGATTTTGCAAAAGGACACATTTCTGTTTAGCCAAAGTGAGCAGAGATGCCTCGTACTTGTGTGAACAGTGCAGATAACTTCTGCTATGTTTGTGGTGAAGTGACTTTTGCATCACAAAAGCGCAGTATAACCACTATGGTTAAGAAAGCCTGTCACCTTTATTTTGACTGCAAAATTGGAGATCAGAACAAGAGATGGGCCCCACACATATGCTGTAACACTTGCGCAACAAATCTTCACCAGTGGTTGAACAGGAAAAGGAAATCTATGCCTTTTGCAGTGCCAATGATTTGGAGAGAGCCAACAGATCATACCAGCAATTGTTACTTCTGCATGGTGCCTCCAGTTGTGAAAGGTGTGTCAAAGAAGAAAAAGTGGACTGTGCATTATCCAAACATTCCATCAGCTATACGCCCAATACCCCACGGAGAAGAACTGCTGGTTCCTGATGCACCAGAATCATTCTCACATGAGTCAGACGAGGAAGAGGATGAAACTTCTGGTCCTGAACCATCAATGTCACAGGACCCACATTTCTCCCATCCTCCGCCTCTGAACCACACCTCATAACACAAGCTGAACTGAATGACCTTGTCAGGGATTTGGAACTACCCAAGAGTAAGGCAGAGCTGTTGGGCTCCACACTATAGCAGTGGAATCTCCTGGCAGGTGATGTTAGGCTTTCCATGTTCCGTGACCGTCAAAAGGATCTTGTCCCATTCTTCTTCAAGGAAGGTGATCTTGTAGCCTGCAACAACATCGATGGTGTGATGGCAGCCCTCAACATCATTCACGATCCAGATGAGTGGAGACTCTTCATTGATTCATCGAAGACGAGTCTTAAAGCTGTTTTGCTGCATAATGGCAATGTTTTGCCATCAATTCCAGTTGGTCATGCAGTCCATATGAAGGAAACCTATGACAACATGAAACAACTTTTGAGGTGCATAAACTATGACCAACATCAGTGGCAGCTTTGTGGCAATTTGACGGTTGTTGCTCTCTCGCTTGGTCTGCAGATTGGATACACAAAGTACTGCTGTTTTCTCTGCGAATGGGATAGTCGTGCAAGAGATTCCCACTACATCAAGAAAGATTGGCCACTCCAACAGTCATAGGAGCCTGGGAGGAAAAGTGTTCAGCATCCACCACTTGTTGAATCAAGGAAGATTTTGTTACCACCCTTACACATCAAGCTGGGTCTGATGAAGAACTTTGTCAAGGCCATTGACAAAACACAAGCAGCTTTCAAGTACCTCCGTGGAAAATTTCCAAGGTTAAGTGAAGCTAAGATAAAGGAAGGTGTCTTTGTTGGTCCTCAGATTCGTGAACTTCTTCGAGATGATGCATTTGACCATGCACTGCGTGGCAAGGAAAAGACGGCATGGAAAGCCTTTCAGTCAGTGGCAATACATTTTCTCGGAAACAACAAGGCAGACAACTACAGGTTGTTGGTGGAAAACCTCTTCAAGGCATAAAAAAGCCTTGGTTGCAACATGTCACTAAAGATACATTTTTTGTACTCTCATCTAGATTTTTTTCCACCAAACTGCGGAGCAGTGAGCGATGAGCACAGTGAGCGATTTCACCAGGACATTGCAACAATGGAGAAACACTATCAGGGCAAATGGAGCCCATCAATGCTTGCAGACTATTGCTGGACAGTAACAAGAGATGCTCCATTTAATGAATACAAGAGACAAGCCAAGAAGCGCCGAGTAGACACTGAATAGGACTAAACTATGTACATAATAGTTTTTTGCCTTTTGGTTCATAATACATTTTATTTATATAACCCTTTTGCTGATTTTTAAAGTGTTACATAAACAGGACAGGTGAAATATTATCATATAAAGCAACCATAAACACATGAAAAGACCTAGGTTTACAATTTATGATTAAAACTCTACTATCTACACAATATACATAGACATAAAATGTAAAAACTTAAATATCTTAGAAACAGTAGCCAATCAGTTGTTTTAATTGTCATATTTGAATTCAGCACACCAAAATACATAATAAATATCACATTTTATCTCTGAAGCAGACGACTTCTACAAAATTGTAGACCAGTGTAAGAGCGACAAATATGTCCTGACAACGTGGACAGTGTATTTTAAGTAAATGGATGCCTGACACCATTAACACCTCTCCTTTTTGCTCGGCCCTGTCACCACCTATTATTATTGTCACTATTATTATTTCCAGTGTTGTTATGCCACCATGCTAATAAGCACACCCACCACTACTCCAGGAACACACTGCTTCTACTCCAGCCACTCCCAGGACTCAACTACATTACAGTTCCAAAAGACCTGCTCTTCCAGTGGGACTTCAACATGAATGTCAGAAAGGCCACGTGCAAATGCCAGAAAACTCATCTCTTTATTTGCCTTGCTAAGACTTTCACAGGTCATCTCTGGTCCAATCCAAACAGCTGGTTATACCCTGCACCTAAGTGTCAATATCAAGGACATCAAAACCCAGCCACTGTGCTGGGCAGACCATCACCTCACTAAGGTAGCAGTCAGACCTTTTCCAGCTCCAGGCAACAAGACAGATCCATGATCCTGATTCAACTATGAAGACTCATGGACTCCATCAAATTCCAGAGCCAGCCAATGGACAGCAGCACTCCATCCACAGAATGAGGACTTGAGGATCAGGTGAATCATCATTGTATGGTAATCTTGGTCATCACATCCTGGCCTCCAATGGGCCCTTCTTTCCCTTGGACACACAAATCTCCTTGGTTTTTTGACACCCTGTGACAGATGAAGAGAGGAGTAGAGGCTCAGGTGCAGATGGCAGAAAATGAAGGCTGATACAAACAGATTGAAACATAAATTGCTTCAAGCCTATGCTGAGTCTGCATTGCAGGCCAAGAGAGCCTTCCTTCTTGGTGTGGAAAATTACTTGACCAGAGAAACTTTGACTAGAGAAATGTGAGCAAAGAAAATTCTACTGTACTATTAACCTCACCCACTCTTGACCTTCCTCTGTCTTAATTTATAGAGTTAGCAATTACTGAACTTCCTTTGTCCTGTTTCACAGCTGTAGTGTTATCTTATCTTTCAGGCCTTGTTTGAAGTTGTGAGTGTTACTTTTCTCATCTTCTAGGCCTTGTTTTTGTAAGTGTTATCCTGTCTTGTAGGAATTCCAGAATTATTGACCTCGACTTGTAAGCATTTTCTTATCTTGTATAGGGCCCCTTGTTTGTAGGTAAGGAGTAAGGGGATCATACTGATGTAATATGTAATCAATGACCAATAGAATTGTCTGTCTTTGTTATACTAAAAGGTATAAAAACTCATATACTGCGGTACAGGGGCATTCCCTTCTTGCTTTTGCTTGACTGGAATCCTGCTATAGCAGAAATAAAGATCACCCTACTGGGGTGCCTTTGTCTTTTACTTTGGTCTAGTTCGTTTTATTCCCACCTGGGAACGGGCCTGGAAACCCCGAGAAGTGGGGTTTCCCACCACATTCTCCCCCTGGGAAGAGGATGAGAGAAAAAACAGGTGACAGATTTGTAGTGGCATGACTTAATGCACTGCAGGAAGATGCTCAGGCACTATGGTGATGAACATGTTATAAAAAACTATATAGAACAGAACAGACCCTCCCCCCTCCACTGAGGCTGCACAAACTTCAGTGTCACCTTTCCATCAGTACTTCCATCCTCTACCACGTTCTACCTGCAAATGCCAAACCCAAACTCTGATGCTGTTTAGCAAGGACATATGCAGCTGTTTTGGGTGGGTTCAGCTTCCTGCCCAGTGGTGGCTCTAAGTTACCATTTTAGCTGTAATTTTCCATAGCAGCACATGTGCCCATTAATTAAAGGGCAGTTTTTAAAATGCCCATCTGTGCCCTGCCATGGCTGCCAAGTTGTTCAATTAAGTTTCTGCTCCTTTGGAGTCTCCTACTGGAGCATGCCCATGTGTGTTACACATCCTGAGGCAGCTGTTTCACACAGAACGGCTGCTAATGTCACAGAGAATTGGGATAATGATACATTTACTTTATTTTCTCATTTCCCCGAGTGCGCTAAGGTCCCAGCTGCTGCAAAAGCAGAATCTTTACTGTCATCACCGGAACCATCCAACTCTGCTCTAGAATTAAGCACATTGTGGGGTGGTATGTGGAAGCTGGAACTGCCATGGCCTGGGCTTTAGAAGGAACTCCAGTTTCCCTTCCTGGGAGAGGAATGTAATAAAGATCGAAATACATACTTTTAATAAGGACTGACTTTATCTATGAAATAAGATTGTTCTATGGCTCTTATGCTAGATACCATATTAGCGTAAATAAGTTCTGAACATCTCAGTAAAAATGGATGTAGCCTCAATTATGGGGACACTTGTTAATGAGTGACTCTAATGATTAATGATCAATTAATGATTAATGATTATAACACTCAGTAAGGAGACTCGCTACAGTGTTTGAAAAAAGATTTGGGATTCTTCTGGGAAGGTCAGTTTCACAAATATGGGTTGCCCTAGAGTTTATGGTTGCTGTTCCTTATATATTGAAGAGATGTCAGGATAAAGATATTTTAAAAAAATACATATTTATTTTGTTACAATCAATACCTTAGGGTAAAATAACAGATAGACATTTAAAAACTAATTTACTTTGCCCTTTTTTGTAGTGATTTGCCCAAGTTGCAAAAATTGCATCCGGCTTGAATTTCGAACCACCTAACTTTGGAGCAGGACAAAGGAGCTTAGGTGCTTCTTAAAATAGATGTAGGAGCCAACTGTGAAATTTAGATCTGAGCCGAGGTGCTAAATCTTCTCCAAAGTCTGGAAGGGGAGGGGGTTCACATTAGAGATTTCAGTGGGTCCCGTCTTTACCGTTTATTGCATTTCTTCAGACAATGAAAATGGACTAGTCATTCTCACTGTTGTTTATACTCAGTTGCTAATTATTTTCACTCTTTGTCTTAGGTACTAGCTGGATAGGTAAAGTAATATTTTTTGTTTTAAGTAAGTTTTCACTGAAATCAAAGAAAAAGTTGATATTCATATTAGCTTTTGTCTATGTTTTTAAAGCTACATTTGTAGGTAAAATTTGAACTAAGTAGGGTCCCTTTAAACAAAACAATGAATTTTCCTGTCCACTAAAGCACACAAACTGTGGGCCACAGTCCCAGCTGGGCCGCCATGGGTGGAGTTGAGGGGCCAGGAGGTGTTGACCCCCAAATAATGTATGTTGGCAGAGTTGTGTCTCACAATAGCCCCTGTCCAGCACTGGAGGAGACCAGCACCCCTAGGGGGAAGCAGATGGTGAAGCGGAGCTGCTGGGCAGGGAGAAGGAGCTGGCTCCAAGAGACAGCTGCTCACAGCGCAGCTGGAGGAGGCTGGCTGGTTTGCGGCCATTCCCAGTCTGAGCCTCTGCATCCTGGAATCTGGGGCAGTTGGGTCCCCTGGAATATCGGCCCTGCCTCCTGGGACTCCCCCGGGAACTGGGGCTCAGCGGTGCGGCTCCGTTTCTGCTGGACTATGCCGTGATTGGAACTGCTAAGGTAGTGCCTGGCCCCGGCCCAAGCCTCAGTGCCTGCCTTTCCTTGGCCTTGCCAGGCCCTGAATACTTTCCTTGTATCCAGGTGAGGGGTATCTGTGAGGCACACCAGAGTACTGGGCTGGTGAGCAGGTCTGCCGGGTGATCAACTCAAGATACAAAGTGTGCTGCTGAAGCAGAGGATATCGGCAGGGACTGGCTTTGGCACCTGCCTGTCCCCTTCACCCTCTCGCTGACCCTGGTCCCTCCTGAGGTGAGGGGCCGGGCAGGCCCCATGGGCCCCCTCTCCCTGCCGACCCATGTTAATAGTGGACCACTGTGCCTATTATTGCTGCATAGTGGGCTTCAGGGACAAAAGTTTGGGAACTCTGCACTAAACTGTAGTGTAATCAGCAGTCTTCTTCATGAAAGCTTAGTCCACACAAGATATAGGAATGATACTAGTTGTGATGAATCTAGACAGCAGAGTGTTAGCGTGGGAACTAGAGAGCAAGAGAGAACAACACATTCCTATCCGTGTCCAGCAGCCCCTATCAAATCATCTGATTTATCATTAATTGCCACCTATTTCTTCTCAACCATGGTGGATGCTATTCAAACTGCCCTTCCCTTTTCACATTTTCTCTCTCTCCCCAGCAAAAGAGGATGTAGAGCATTTTCAGCTTCCTGAGATTTTATTTATAGATCCTGTGGGCTTGATTCTAATCTAATTTACCTCAGTGTAAATCAGGTGTGACTCCCTTAAAGAGAGTGGAGTTAAAATAAATTGTGGAAAAATCAGTTTGTTTATCTTTGCTCATTTGTAAAGATACCTTCCAAAGTGGTTTCATATCCGGCTCTTCCTTTTTTCCTTATCACAGGAAGACTTGAATGGCATATAGTGTTAGCTGACCTATGGATTAAAAAACAAAAAAAGTCTCCAGCTTTTGGCTTATCTAAAGTTTTGTTAGCATAGAAACTGCTGACAGTCTACTTCATACAGCACCAGCTCTTAAATAACTCTAATCCATAGATCCCAAGTATTCTACAAGTAGGAATATAATCATTATGTTTTTTACAGATGGGGAAACTGAGGCACAAAGCAGTTTAGTGTCCCCAAAGCAAGTCAGTGTCAGATCCAGGAATATAACCTCGGCCTCCTGACTTCACATCCCATGCTTTGTTTCCTGGACTGTGCTGCCCCCTATTGCCCTATTGATTTTATTGCACTGTTATTTTATTAATAAGCAAAGGTGGGTGGATGAGAGAAGAATTTCGGGGAAGCCACAGTGTAAGGCAGGCAGCTGTGCAGCCTTAAACCGCCCAGTGAGACAAGAGTCCTGGCCCACTCTTGTGACGACTAGAGGCCTAAGACTGAACTGGATATTCCTGGAGTGGACCATGGAGCGGAGGGGATACAGGTTAGTTGCCCTGAAACTGTGACACTATGTTATGCAAATCTTCCTACTGTTCACCCTCTATAAATTTACCACATCTTTTTAAGAAGAACTACAGAAGTTTATTGTCTGTTAATGTACTGGCCAAGTGCTTGTTCTACATGTAGAACAATCATAGATAGATGTACTAGAGAGACAAGTGGGTGAGGTAATATTTTTCTTTGGCCCAACTCTGTGTAGCTCAAAAACTTGTCTTGTTCATCACTGGGAACTGGTCCACTAAAAGACATTACCTCACCCACCTTCTCTCTATAATACCCTGGGACCAACACAGCTACACCACCACTGAAAACAAAACTGTATATTAGCATTTTCAACAATTGATATAATAAAGTTATTTTAAATATAAAAATGTGAGACTATATGTAGTAAATACATCGAGTCCATGGAGCTGGTATTTATTTGATAGAGAAAGCATGTAAAAAATAGAAAAACCTTGTGATGAATGAGATGTATCATTTTCTGCTCTCTCTGTGCAAATATTTCAAAATCTGGGCAACTGCCCGTAGCCAGCCTGCTACTGAAATGTTTTCTCTTTCTCCCCGCAAATACAGAATTTGCTTCCAAATTACCCTACCCGGAGGCTCACGTCAGATAAGATTCAGCTTCTCCACCAGTAACAGACTTTCTATAAATTAAAGTCTTACAGCTTCAAAGTCCAGTAGCTCATGGCCTTGGAGGAGTGATTTATACCATTGCAAATTAGAACTGTGACATTTTTAAGTCTAGGAAAGCTATTTTAGGTTCTTTAAAGAAGTGAGACAGTTGAAGTCAAAGGCCAAAAATTTCAAACTAGAAGTAGCCTGATTTTCAGGGCTACTAAGCAGCTGCAATCTTGTATGCTTATCACCTGGGGAAAAAATCAGGATAAATCTATATTTAGATACTTCAAGTAAAAATAAAACCAAGATTTTCAAAAGGGACTAGTAGAAGTGAGAAAGAGTCCTGTGGCACCTTAAAGACTAACTAAAGTATTGAAGCATAAGCTTTCGTGGGCCAATACCCACTTCTTCGGATGCATGGGCTAATATGCATGCATGCATCCGACGAAGTGGGTATTAGCCCACGAAAGCTTATGCTCTAATATTTTAGTTAGTCTTTAAGGTGCCACAGGACTCTGTCACTGCTGCACTTCCAGACTAACATGGCTACCTCTCTGATTCTTGACAAAAGGGACTAGTGCTCAACTTGAGACCAGTGCTCAAATTACAGGAGAAGCAGGAGAGGACCCATACTACTTTTAGGGGCTATACCGCTTTTGACATTTAAAGGCATTGGGTGGCCTGGCTTTGGACCCCTTACTTCTCTCTGCATGACCCGCAGTTAGAGGCAGGTGCCACCGCCCTATGGGGGTGGAGGGAGAATCGGGTTGCAGTGAGGGGATGGGCCACTGAGAGAAGGGGAGGCCACGAAAATGATCAGAGCCCTGGTGCCAGTGCTCTGTCAGGGTGGGGTCCACCCAAGCACACCGGGTCCTCCTGTCTAGGTTTGGTGCTTCGCTGGCAGAAACCAAGCTCTGGCACCCCAGTCTGGGAAAGCCCGGTCATCACAGCAGGAAGCAAGAGACCCTGCCCAGTGCCCTGGCCAGCTGCTCTGCAGCATATGCGCCGACTCCATCGGTACTCCAGGGCTGGAGCACCCAAGGGAAAAAATAGTGGGTGTTCAGCACCCATCGGCAGCCACACTAATCAGCTTCTCCCCATCCCCCCAGTGCCTGCCACTCACCATGGATCAGTGGCATGCAGGAGGCAATGGTGGGGGAGGGGGTGTAGCAAGGGTGGTGTGTGCTCGAGAAAGGTGGTATAATGGGGCGGTAGGAGGTAGGAATGAGGTGGGTAGAAGTGAGGCACAGGTGGAGTAGCGGTCAGGGAAGAGGCAGGGTGGGAGTGGGGCCTGGGGTGGAGCGGGGATCAAGTACCCGGGGGAAATTAGAAATTCATCACCTGCGCTCTGCAGAGATCAGCTCAAGCCTGCTAGGTCCCATCCTGCCTGCTCCTCCTCTAGCAGCATGCTGGGGAGAGAGATGAGAAAATGGGTCAGCGATTGGGGGATCCAGGGCAAACTGGAGGGTTGGGGCCTGGGGAACATACAAGGGGGGAAAGGGGCAGAGAACAGGAGCTGTCACCACAGTAGACCAGGGGATGAGGAGTCTGTGGGTCAGACGAGGGGGTGGAGAGTCACAGTGAATGGAGGGATAGAGATGGGGGCAGAGACAGGGCTAGGCAGGCAGAGGGAGTGTCAGATGCAGGGGGAGGCAGGAGTGGAGCAGGGGAGCTAGAGGGTGTTGGGTGGATTCAGAAGGCTGAGGAGAGGCAGGGAGGCAGGAACTGTAGGCGGGGGCAAGGGCAGAAGGCAGATGGAAGGGTAAGGGGAGTGGTGAGTAGAAGGGGTGCTGTGGTGGGTGCCAAAGAGGGAGTTAGAAGTGGGGGAGGAGGCAGGGGAGGAGACACAACAAGTAGGGGAGATGGGAGAAGATATGTTTGGGACAGGAGGGACAATTAGGGCTAGAGGAGGCAGAAGCAGAAGGAGGGGGTCAAGCAG
The DNA here is from genome assembly GCA_007922305.1 of Dermatemys mawii. NCBI lineage: Eukaryota > Metazoa > Chordata > Testudines > Dermatemydidae > Dermatemys > Dermatemys mawii. The sequence continues at coordinate 395,997 of ML677383.1, forward strand.
CAGTGGTAGGCAGGGAGAGTTATGAGTTGGGGAAGAGGGGACCGTATGCATTCATTAAGCACTTCCTTGCTTGTTCCCCTGATTGAGACACCTTGAAAGGGCCCAATTTTCAAAGGATGGATGCTCAGCATTTTTTAAAAATCATGCTCCTATAAAACATCCAACTAGAGACACTGACAAGTTGGGGCACCCCAAAATCAGGATCAAGGCCAAGATTTTCCAACTTTAAGAAGATAATGTTGAAAGTTTAGTAGTGGCTGTCACAGATATGGCAATTTCCTGCAATACTCTGGGCAAATCTTTTGAATTAAGTTTAAGTATCTTAGGAGCTCATTGTATTAAAAATGCATTTTTTAAATTACTGGTGGGATTATATGTAGCATCTCTAGGGAGGCAATTTGACTAACGTAAACTTTGGGAAATGTTATGAGCTTCAGAGGCCTCTTTGAGCCAACGTGCCAGACAAATGAAGTTAAGCAGGATTCCCCGGAAATACTTGGGAGGAAGCGAACTTCTCACCTCCGGACCCATCCTTTTGAAGTTGCGCCCTGCAAAGAAAGCCTTTGTCTGCTGATCAGATATTACAGGAGGACCAGGCAGAGGCCCACACTGGATAAAAAAATGATTCAGATTCACAGGCATGCCTTGACTTGTGATAGTAAATAATGTACCTGACTTTAAAAGCCAACGGGTGCAAATCCCAATAACATTTTTAACAAAATCTTTACAGAAGTCTTAATGCTGCTAAAACAGTTTCTGTAACACCTGACGCTACAGAATATATGGTGGGGCAACATGGTGTTAGTTTTTATCAGCACTCATTTGCGATCATGAGTTTGCCACTCTTGAGAAGTATCCTAAACACTAAATATATTATTAATATATTGCATTAGGGCTGAAGACTGCAAGACCCTTACTTAGGGTAGGGGTATTACTTCACAATTTGACTTCCGAGAGGGCTATTTGTAGAGCAAAATAGTCATAGAAATGTAGAGCTGGAAGGGACCTCAAGAGGTCATCTAGTCCATACTTAATGTGAGTAAAAGTATCACAGTTGGCCCTTAATGCACGTTATCTGTTTTAGATAAACTATAATGATGCAATATTTGAAAAACTCCTTAAGTTGTGTTACAAATACTTTGATAATCCAATATTAATGCTCATTTCCAGTTGGCATTAAAAGCCTGAAATATTAGCTGTGAAAAAGTAAAATGCAATTATTGGAGTGGGTCAGCACATTAACAATGTTTTGTTTAAAACGGATAGCTTGCAAGCAATGGCTTTTAAACCATTTATTTAACTTCAGTGATCTCCCACTGGAAAATCTTTTAAGACAGATACACAATGGGTCAGTGGAAAATTAAAGAACCTTTCCTCACCATTAACCTATTTCTCTTCTCTTCGTGGTCAGAATGAAAAGCAGAGAGTTAAAAAGAACTGCTTTTATTCCTGGTGCGCCTGAGGAATTCAGAAGTAATATGGAAGAATCACTATAAGTTCCTGTAATTCTCCACAGATACATATAATCCAGTGTGGTGGCAGATAAAAGAATACTGATTAGGGAAGAGAATTTTTAATGTTCTCTTTTATTTACTGTCTTAACCCTTTGCGGGAAGTTCATAATTATGTAAATCTTTTATTTCTACATCAAGGAGTTTGATCAAATGCTGAATAACATCAAAACACTAAATGAATGGTTTTACTTCATCCTTATGAAGCTATTTCCCTTTTTCAAAGAGGAAATATAGCTCGAGGTAACTCAGTTATTCTGTGCTAGAGATTCTGACCAGAAGGATATATATGTTTTACTCAATTAGATCAATACATCTGAGTTACCAGGGGCAACCCAAGTATCTCAGCAGTGCCACAGTTGGGTCAACCTGAGCAAGCACTATGGAACAATTCTGCTCCTAATGAATCCCATGTTAAAACTCCCAGCAGCCTCAAAGGTGTCGGCTCTGGCCCAACGGCCACTGGTCTCCCTTCATATTAGCTTGCTATATCTTTCAGGATCCTTGGTATTTTGCTATTTTTACTGGGAGAAGTCTGTCTGAACTTTCCTGTCACCTACAGATTAGGAAATATTTGAAAGAATCTGCAGAGCCCTGTTGACACATTTCAGAATCCTGCTTCTTGCACTTCAAGGATGCCATTGTCTGTCTGACAAGGCCTCTCAGCCCTTCCCCCACCTATTGACGGCTGTAGTTCAATTTTCCATCAAAAGTTTCACTGAACACAGATCTGCATGTCACTGAGGTGCTGAAAATCAAACAGTCTCCAAGATGCAGCTCTGATATTGGGTCTTGAAGCATGTTCGCTTAACTTTCTAGTTAGAGACAAACACTATGTAATCTTGGGAGCAAACAAAAGATAAGTGTGGTGTTTGTGCCTTGTATCTATTTGACTGGCAGTCAAAGGCCACATCCTACAATATTCCTTGTTAGGAGGGATCCCTGTGTCTGCCTGAAGCCTGAAGCCAATGGGGCTAAGCACAGAAGCGATCTAATTGCCAGAGAGGGATGCTAAAAAATAAATTCAGTGAGCAGGTTACAATTTAAAGTAGTCTAAACACATGAAAATATAGAACTAAGGCACTTAAACCCCTTACCTCGCCCTTGAGCGGGGAAATATAAAAAGCCTAATGTGTCTTTAAAAGTTAGTTGCAACAGACACACTAAAATCCCTAGTCTTATGAGTATTCTAAAGTGTGATGACAGAACAGAGTTAAGATAGTTTGAGTGTCCTATTTGTCCACTTTCATATCCTAACATATTTGAATGTCTTTTACATGTAACCTTAATTTAGAATTTCCTGAGTTGGTAATGTTTTGGGATAGTTCCAACATCTCTGTAATGCCTTTATCTTTCAATTACTGATATGTACTTTCAACCTTAACTTCATCTTACTGTAAGGTTGCTGTTGTTTTTCTATTTGGTATATAGAAAGACTTCATGGAAAACAAGGCAAGAACTAAAAGCCTTAAGTTGCAGACAACTGTTGAAGACTCTGTCTGACACTGAACTATCCTTTTAAGTGGGAAAATATATCATCGCTGGCAAGACAGCAGGTGCCCCTAAAAACAGATGACACCAAATGAAACTTCCTAGTTGTATTTGTAGATAGTTTTCATTAGTTTGGGTCTGTTCCATAGCCCACTGAATTAACAGAAAGACTTCTATTGACCTAAGTAGTCTTTGGATCAAACCTGTTGTGGGGTGTGATCATGACTGAATGAACCACTTATTAAAAAAGATCATATGGATTTGAAAATACCTAGCATTGCAAAACAGCCATCACTAAGTCACCGTCTAGCCTTGAATAGTCATGCAGAGAAGGAATAAGAAGTGAGAACCCCACTTAGCCTCCCATCCTCCTTGCCCAAGAACAATGGGGGGAAAAAGAGAAGGGCATTTGAACCTCAGACACTCTTCCAGTACCCATTGCCTTCCAGAGCAGCCCTTGCTTGGCATGACATACAGTTTACACACCACATTTTCTGCAGAACTGAGCATGAGGTACAAACTATCCCAAATATATTAGAGCCAACATATGAACATGTTCCTGGACTTGTCCTATCAGATCTAAATTAGAAGATAAAACACTTAAATCTCTTCAGAGCAGAATTTTCTCAAATTAGAACCCCAAAGGTGGTGTCCTAACCAGCAAAACTGAGTGTAGGACTGAATTAAGTTTTTATGAAGATGATTGGGCTAAAAAAGATTCCTTATTTGCAACATGCCCTTGCTACCTTAAAGGAGAACTAGATATAGCCCCTGCTGTAGAACAATGAAGGACTTACTGTTGCCAGATTGTCTATTGTCAGGGACTTAGTTTTTCTGGGATTTAATTGAAATAATTCCAGATGGCCTAACTTAGTTGTGTAATTTGGACCTATTCTTACCTAATTAAACAGGTGATTCTAATTATTGTGCAGGAAGTCCATTGTTACAGGAGGTACTATACTGTTTGTTTTTCCTCTTAAAATAAATTGCATGAAATATTGGGAAGACTTATTGAGACATCAGTCTGAATCCGTGACTTCATAGTCTTTCCTTATTGATCTTTGTTTCCTTATTGACTTTTTATAACAAATAACTACAGTGGATTTTATTACATACTGTGTCCATATGTAGTTTACTTGCTTTGTGAAGCTCTTTCCCTAATCTATGAACAATGGTAAACAAATGAAACTACTAATCAATGATCTCTATTTTCTACCCATTTGTATTTGCACTCAGGGAATTTGTTGGAATTTGCTATTGCCAAAATCTAGATTGCTGATTCAAATCCAGCCCAGGTTAGTAGTAACCAAAAGTCTATAGTTATCTGATGTTTATGTAGCAAGAGACTTGAGTGCTGTAGTGATTATGGGGGAGGTTTTCAGAGGCGCAAATGTCAGTTTGAACTCTAGCTCCATTTTGGAAAAGCAACATCACTTTCCCCATAACCTCAGCCGTGCAGAACACCATGCTGTCCACAGTCTCAGAAACAACTCTGACATCATAATAAAAAAGGCTGAAAAGGGAGATGCTATAGTCATCATGAATAGATTGGAATAAGAACAAGAGGGTGCTAGACAACTCTCTGACACCACATTCTACAGGCCATTACCCTCTGACCCCACTGAGGATTACCAAAAGAAACTAGACCATCTACTCAAGAAACTACCGAAAGAAGCACAGAAACAAATCTACACTGACACCCCCTTATAGCCCCGACAAGGGGTATTCTATCTGCTACCCAAAATTCATAAACCTGGTAATCCTGGATGCTCCGTCATCTCAGGCATTGGCACCTGACAGCAAAATTATCTGGCTACGTAGGCTCTCTCCTCAGGCCCTATGCTACCAGCGCTCCCAGTTATCTTCAAGATACCACTGACTTCCTGAGGAAACTACAATCCTTTGGTGATCTTTCAGAAAATACCATCCTAGCCACGATGGATGTAGAAGCTCTCTACATGAACACACAAAGATGTACTACAAACTATCTGGAATAGCACCTATCATAAGTGTGAAGTAGCCTAGAATTAGTGTTTACCTGTAAGGGGTTAAGCTAAAGGTAACCTGAGAGGTGGACAACTGACCAATGAGAAATTCCTCAGGAGACAAAGGATTTTAAGTTTCAGTTTCATTCTGGGTCTCTCTTTGTTCACCTCGGCTATGGGATGAACACAGCTATGTCTTTCACTGTAACTGTAGATTCTATCAAGTACTGTAGTCAGTAAGTTTACCTTCTTTTTATCACTTGAAGGGTTCTCAGTGGTGAGTGTTGGCTGGGTGCTTCTTGAGATTGTAAGCTTCAGCAAAAATATCAACAGTAAAAAAAATTGCCTCAGGGGAGAGGTTTGGTTTCTAAATCCTTTTGTTAACTATGGTAGATGCTGTTCTATTAATGGTTATAAGGAATTTATTCCTTTCTTTTTTTTCTTTTATTAAAATCTTTCTTTTAAGAAGCTGACTGCTTGTTTTTCATTGTGTAAGATCCTCGTTTTAAATCTGGCACGTCTTGCAGAATCAGGCAAGGTTTGTTTTTTTTCTCTCAAGCTTCCCAGGGAAGGAAGAAGTTTGGGGGGTTAGTGGAAAGGGAAAGAAGGGTCCCAAACTACCCTAAACCTAGTTTGGTGGTGGCAGTGTACCAGGTCCAAATACAAAAGAAATTGTGTTCTGGAAAAAAAACATTTTAACCCAAGTTGGTAAAATCAGCTTGGGGGGGGGGTTATTTCTTTTTTCATGCGGGTCCCCACATCTGTACCCTAGAGTTCAGAGTGGGGAGGCAATCCTGACATGGTGGCAACAGTGAGATGAAATTTTGTGAATCTAAAAAACAGAATTTTGCAGAAAGCAGTTTAAATTTCTAGCAGTTTTTCTCTAAGGTAAAAATGCTAATGACCTCACAGCAAGTACAAAGCAGGTAGTGGTGTTAAGTTAAACACCACGGGGGGTCACTCTGGTAAAACTTGTTCTGCAGGTCTTGAAGCTGTACATAGCTCCACGCTTTGTCTTTTTCAGTTGCCTGAGGGCAGGGAACAGAAGGGGTTTTTTTTGTTTTTTTTTTTTTTGAGAGGGGTTTCTCCTGCCGGATAGCAGAGAGTAGCCCAGGTTTGCAGTTAAGAGTTAATAGGCTCGTTAAGTGCTAGGCAACCATCCCAGGGGTCCCTGTCGGGGCGGGGGGGGGGGGGAAACTGGTCAGTTCAGTTTTCTAAGAATCAGTGTAGGGGTCTTTCTCCCTCTGCTGGTAGGATAAAAACCCTGCTGAGAATTTCCAAGTGATGTAAGAAAATTTTGTTTAATTTTCAGTTAGTAAGTTAAACACAGAAAGATTAAAATGACAGGTTGTAAGGGCCAAAAGGATTTAAAATTAGCCAAATTCCAAGCTGAGTAGAGACAAAGAGAACATCAAAGGCTGATGGAGAAAGAGGAAGCCACACAAAAGAGAGAGGAAGCCGCCCAAAGAAGGGCTATGAAAGCCCAGATTGAGAGACAGAAGCATGAACTGGCTGTTTTGGAGCTTCAAAAACAATTTCCTCCAGCTGCTAACTCCTCTTCCCCAAAAATCCACAAATGGGAGCAACCGTGCCCACAGTATGATGAGTCCAACAACATTGCCGAATATTTCATTACCTTTAAGAGACTGTGCACTCTACATAAAATCCCTGAAGATCAAAAGATGACCACATTGATAGCAAAATTGACTGGCCGAACTCTGGACATCTTCAATAAGATGCCTATTGAGGATGCTTCAAACTATGGCAAATTTAAGGATTTGGTTTTACAACAATTTCAAGTTACACCTAACACTTACAGAGTAAAATTTAGAGCCTTTAAGAGAGGGGCTGGACTAAGTCATCTGGCTTCCGTAAACCAGATGAAGAATCTGTTAGTTAAATGGGTCAAAGGAAGGGGTGTAACTACCTTTGAAGGAGTATGTAATTTAGTTCTACAGGAGCAGTTCCTAACTATAACCAGTGATGATGTAAAACAATGGTTATGGGATAAAAAAGTGGACTCAGCAAAAAGTCTTGCTTCTTATGCGGATCAATATAAGCAGTCCCAGATCGCCAGAGAGGCGGGAAAAATCGGGACACAACGGGGGAAGGTGGCAGAAAAAGAAACCCCTAATAGTGGTTGGAGTGGGTCCCAGAAGGGGCAACCCAGGACCACATTCTATCAGAGGGGGCAGCCCAAGACCCCACCTACCTCCCCAAAAAACCCCCAAACACCTCACTATTCCACACCACCAGTCCACAGCAACCAACCTTGCACCAGTAACCAGTCAGCTGGGCAATGTTTTAAATGTAATGAGCTGGGGCATATTAAGGTCAACTGCCCCAGAAACACCAACCGAACGCTGTGCATTATCCCAAAGTCACACCCAAGGTCCGCAGGCCCAGATACCTCCCAAATACCTCAAAGCAAAGGAAAACTGTGAAAGTGGGCAAAAAAAAGGTCACAGCGTGGAGGGACACTAAAGCTCAAATGTCATTTATCCACCAATCCTTAGTGAACCCCAAGTTAATCAACCCAAAGGTTAAAGTAACAATTCAACCCTTCAAGTCAAACTCTTTCGACTTACCTACAGCCAATCTACCTGTCCAGTACAAGAGCTGGTCAGGAAGGTGGACTTTTGCAGTCAACAATAATTATCCCATTCCCATGCTGCTGGGGGATGATTTAGCCAATCATGTAAAGCTAGCCAAAAGGGTGGGAATGGTCACCCGCAGCCAGGCTAAGCAAGCTTGCACACCTATCCCTGTTCATAAGCCTTCCACCAGGGGCCGAACTGGGTTACCAAAGACCCCGACGACGATGGTGGAGCCGAATTCCCTACCAACAACTAAAACAGCCATAAAAAATCCAGGCCCAAAAACCCAGCCCAAGCCAGTCTCCAAACCAAAAGTGGCAAAGCAACCAACACCTAAACCATTGCCAGCGCTGAGCCCAGTGCTTGCAACCCCATCTACCACTCCAACACCAGAGGGCAACCTCGAGCCGGCACCGACAGCAGCAGCTACACTAACCCAAAAGGCTCAGCCGGAGCCTGAAATGCAACCAGGTGCACCAGCAAAAAGCGGTCCACCGCCAATGAAAACAACCCCATCACCTCCATCACTTCCTAAGAAACCCAACCCAAGTCCACAACCCAGTGAGAAACTGATGTCTCCGGCAACAAAAAAACAGTTCCAGGCCAAACAAAAAGCAAACAAAAGCCTCCAGGAAGCTTGGACGGTGGCACGGGGCAACCCACCACCTCTCAGCTCTACCAGTCAATCCTGGTTTGTGGTCAAAAATGAACTTTTATACAAAAAAACTCTTTCTAGGGGACACCAAAAAAACTGGCAGCCTCAAAAACAGTAGGTAGTCCCAGCTAAGTACTGGGTAAAGCTCCTAAGCTTAGCCCATAATCACCCTAGTGGGCATGCTGGGGTAAACAAAACCAAAAACCATGTGCAAAAGTCATTCCACAGCGGGGGGATGGGCAAGGACATTTCTAATTATGTCCGGTCTTGTAAGGTGTGCCAAAAAGTGGAAAAACCCCCAAACCAGGTAAAGGCCCCTCTCCAGCCACTCCCCATAATTAAGGTTCCATTTCAGCAAGTAGCTGTAAATATTCTGGGTCCTTTCCCAAAAAAAACACCCAAAGAAAAGCAGTACATACTAACTTTCATAAATTTCGCTACCCAATGGCCAAAAGCAGTAGCTCTAAGCAACACCAGGGCTAAAACTGTGTGCCATGCATTAACAGACATTTTTGCCAGGGTGAGTTGGCCCTCCAACATCTTTACAAATTCAAAAACCAATTTCCTGGCAGGAACCATAAAAAGTCTGTAAAAAAATCATGGGGTGAACCACTTGGTTGCCACCCCTTACCACCATCAAACAAATGGCCTGGTAAAAAGGTTTAATGGAACTTTGGGGGTCATGATACGGAAATTCGTAAATAAGCACTCCAATAATTAAAACCTAGTGTTACAGCAGTTGCTCTTTGCCTACAGGGCTGTGCCACATCCCAGTTTAGGGTTCTCACCCTTTAAACTTGTGTATGGCCGTGAGGTTAAAGGGCCATTACAGTTGGTAAAACAGCAATGGGAGGGGTTTACACCTCCTCAAAAAACTAACATTCTGAACTTTGTAACCAACCTACAAAACACCCTCCGAACTACTTTAGCCCTTGCTAAAGAAAACCTAAAAAATGCTCAGGCAGAGCAAAAGGCCTGGTATAATAAACATGCCAAAAAACGTTCCTTTAAAGTAGGGGACCAGGTAATGGTCTTAAAGGCGCTTCAAACCCATAAAATGGAAGCGTCATGGAAAGGACCCTTTACGGTCAAGAAGCGCCTGGGAGCGGTTAACTACCTCATAGCATTCCCTAACTCGACCCTAAAGCCTAAAGTGTACCATGTTAACTCTCTAAAGCCTTTTTATTCCAAAAAATTAAAGGTTTGTCAGTTTACAGCCCAGGGAGAAAATAATGCTAAGTGGCCTAAAGGTGTCCACTATAAAAAAACGGTGGCGTAAAAAAGGTAAACTTCTCAATAACCCTCAAACGCATGCAGCGCCAGCAAATCAAGAAGCTGTGCACTAGCTTCGCGCCACTATTCTCAACCACCCCTAAACAAACTAAATGGGCATACCACTCCATTAACACAGGTAACGCCCACCCAGTTAAAGCCCAACCTTACCAGGTGGCTCTGCACAGCAAAGCTGCTATAGAACGGAAAATCCAGAACATGCTACGGATGGGTGTAATCCGCCCTTCTCACAGTACATGGGCATCTCCAGTGGTTCTAGTCCCCAAACCAAATGGGGAGATACGCTTTTGTGTAAACTACCATAAGCTAAATGTGGTAACTCGCCCAAACAACTATCCAATGCCTCGCACAAATACGCTGTTAAAAAAACTGGGATGGGCCCAGTTCATCTCCACCTTAAACTTAACCAAGGGGTACTGGCAAGTACCGTTAAAAAAATCTGCCCAAAAAAAGTCAGCCTTCATTACGCACGTAGGGCTGTATAAGTTTAATGTGCTCCCTTTTGGGCTGCAAAATGCACCCGCTACCTTCCAAAAACTTGTAAATAGTCTCCTAGTGGGATTAAAAAAATCTGCAGTTGCCTACCTTAATAATGTGGCCATATTTTCTAACTCCTGGGCAAAGCACCTAAAACATCTCCAAAAGGTCTTTAAACAAATACAAAAGGCAAAACTAACTGTTAAGGCTAAAAAGTGTCAAATAGGCCTCAACAAAGTAACCTACCTTAAACACCAGGTGGGTCAAAAAACTATCAATCCTCTACAGGCCAAGGTGGATGCTATCCAAAAGTGGCCTGTCCCAAAGTCCAAAAAACAGGTCCAATCCTTCTTAGGCTTGGCCGAACATTACAGGCAATTTGTACCACACTACAGCCAAATCGCCGCCCCACTAACAAACCTAACTCAAAAAAACCAGCCAAATGCAGTCCAGTGAACTAAGCAGTGTCAAAAGGCCTTTAACCGGCTTAAAGCAACACTCATGTCTAACCCTGTGCTCAGGGCCCCAAACTTTAACCAACCGTTCCTAGTAACCACAAATGCCTCAGAGCGTGGTGTAAAAGCAGTTTTAATGCAAAAAAACCCCAATCAACAATTGCACTCTGTCGTGTTTCTCAGCAAAAAGCTGTCTAAAAAAAAAAGCCACTGGTCAATTACCAAAAAAAAATGTTACGCCATTGTGTACGAGCTAAAAAAGCTATGCCCATACGTTTAAAAACAACGGTTCCAACTACAAACCATCCATGCTGCGCTAAAGTGGCTTCATGGCTTCACCAACAAAAACAAAAAACTTCTTCGGTAAAGTTTAGCTCTCCAAAATTTTAATTTTAACATCCAACACATTCCAAAAACTTCTAATACAGTGGCTAACGCACTCTCCCAAAAAAGTTTCCCAAAATCAATAGGTTAAAACTGTCCCCGAAATGTGGGACCTGTTGTTAGTTTCATTGTAACCAGTAGTATGTTTACAGGTGCATGTGTTTTATTAACTCTGTTTTTTCCTAAAGCTCCCCAAAAAAATCGCACCCAGTAACGTTCCAATACCGTTTGCAATTTGGGGGGTGTGTCATAAGTGTGAAGTAGCCTAGAATTAGTGTTTACCTGTAAGGGGTTAAGCTAAAGGTAACCTGAGAGGTGGACAACTGACCAATGAGAAATTCCTCAGGAAACAAAGGATTTTAAGTTTCAGTTTCTCTCTGGGTCTCTCTCTGTTCACCTCGGCTATGGGATGAACACAGCTATGTCTTTCACTGTAACTATAGATTCTATCAAGTACTGTAGTCAGTAAGTTTACCTTCTTTTTATCACTTGAAGGGTTCTCAGTGGTAAGTGTTGGCTGGGTGCTTCTTAAAATTGTAAGAATCAGCAAAAATATCAACAGTAAAAAAAATTGCCTCGGCGGAGAGGTTACCATCACAGCAAATCTGGTTGCTGAACTTTGTGACTTTGTCCTCACCCATAACTATTTCAGATTTGGGGACAATTTATACCTTCAGGCTAGTGGGACTGCTGTGAGTAACTGCATGGCTCCACAGTATGCCAGTATTTTTATGACTGACTTAGAACAACGCTTCCTCAGCTTTCATCCCCTTACGCTCTTACCCTACTTGCAGTACGTTGATGACTTCTTTATCATCTGGACCCATGGGAAGGAGGCCCTTGAGGAATTCCATCAAGATTTCATAACAATTTCCACCCCACTATCAACCTCAGCCTGGACCAGTCCACATAAGAGGTCCACTTCTTAGACACTACAGTGCTAATAAGCGATGGTCACATAAATACTACCCTATACCAGAAACCTACTAACCGCTATACTTACCTATATTCCTCCAGCTTCCATCCAGGACACATCACATCACAACCAAGCTCTAAGATACAACCATATTTGCTCCAGTCCCTCAGACAGAGACAAACACCTACAAAATCTCTATCAAGTGTTCTTAAAACTGCAGTACCCACCTGCTGAAGTGAAGAAACAGATTGACAGAGCCAGAAGGGTACCCAGAAGTCACCTACTACAAGACAGGCCCAACAAAGAAAGTAACAGAACACCACTAGCTGTCACCTACAGTCCCCAACTAAAACCTCTCCAGTGCATCATCAAAGAGCTACAACCTATCTTGAAGGCTGATCCCTTGGGAGACAGGCCAGTCCTCGCTTACAGACAGCCTCCCCACCCCCAACCTGAAGTAAATACTCACCAGCAACTATACAAAAACACCAACCCAGGAACCAAATCCTGCAACAAACCCTGGTGCCAACTCTGTCCACATTTCTATTCAAGGGACACCATCGTAGGACCTAACCACATCAGTCACGCCATCAGGAGCTCATTCAACTGCACATCTACCAATGTGTGATATATGCAATCATGTGCCAGCAATGCCCCTCTGCCATGTACATTGGACAAACCTGACAGTCTCTAGGCAAAAGAATAAATGGAAACAAATGTGACATCAGGAATTATAACATTCAAAACCCAGTAGGAGAACACTTCAATCTCTATGGTCTCTCTATAACAGACCTAAAAGTGGTGAGTCTTCAACAAAAAACCTTCAGAAACAGACTCCAGCATGAAACTGCAGAACTGGAATTAATTTGCAAACTGGACACCATCAGATTAGGCCTGAATAAAAACTGGGAGTGGTTGGGTCATTACAAAACCTAAACCTAATTCTAATTTCCTGCTACTGTTACTCACACCTTCTTGTCAAATGTCTGAAATGGGCCACTCACATTACCACTTCAAAAGTTATTTTTCCTCCCATGGTATCCTGCTGTTAAGTGAATTGTTTTGTTAGACTGACCTCCCACTTGGCAAGGTAACTCCCATCCTTTTATGTATTTATACCTGCTCCTATATTTTCCACTCCATGCATCTGATGAAGTAGGTTCTAGCCCACAAAAGCTTATGCACAAATAAATTTGTTAGTCTCTAAGGTGTCACAAGGACTCCTTTTTGTTTTTGCTGATACAGAATAACACAGCTACCACTCTGAAATAAAAAAAATACTCTTTCCAAACGCCTCTCTGTACAGGACCAATAACTACACCTGTTTGTCTCCCAAATTTACAATTATCTCTAAATTATTCAAGCATGATTAGATCTAGTTCATGCTCACCTGCTATATAACACACCTAAAGAGCACATTCTTTAGATATTCTATTTTAGAAACACACTTCACAGATCAGAGATGACATTTGGCACCAACGTAGCTGCAGAGACCCCTAATTTGAGAATCCTGGAATTTAAGGAGAATCTCAGCTTTTGTTATTAAAACAAATTTCTCAACCCTTTTTCTTCACAAGGGCATATACCTGGTGCAGCTAGCTCTCCCACTGCTTGCACCAGCATGGCTACACTCTGTTTCTAGCAAGCTAGCTCAATCAGAGCTAGTGGGGGGATTTCTCCTCCAGGTTGAATGTACATCTCCAGCTCAAAGTGTACACATAGCCTGAGAGACACAGTACTCAGTGGATTTTATAGGTTAGAACCAGCTTCTTGAGTTGCATGCTTCAATGGACTGAAAGCTAAAGCAGTTAATACAACTGAGAAAAATAGTGCTAATAGGTTGAGCTACTGCATTTTGCTCCAGCTCAAGTATTTTAATGGTCTTCAGTAGTATCCCTGTATATTATAGAATCATAGAATATCTGGAGTTGGAAGGGACCTCATGAGGCCATCTAATCCAACCCCATGCTCAAAGCAGGACCAGTCCTAACTAAATCATCCCAGTCAGGGCTTTGTCAAGCCTGACTTTAAAAACCTCTAAGGAAGGAGATTCCACCACCTCCCTAGTAACCCATTCAAATGCTTCACCGCCATCCTAGTGAAAAAGTTTTTCCTCACATCCAACCTATACCTCTCCCACTGCAACTTGAGACCATTACTCCTTGTTCTGTCATCTGGTATGACTGAGAACAGTCTAGATACATCCTCTTGGGAATCCCCTTTGAGGTAGTTGAAAGCAGCTATCAAATTCCCCCTTGTTCTTCTCTTCTGCAGACTAAATAATCCCAGTTCCCTCAGCCTCTCCATGTAAATCATGTGCTCAAGCCCCCTAATCATTTTAGTTGCCCTCCATTGGACTTTTTCCAGTTTTTCCACATCCTTCTTGTAGTGTGGGGCCCCAGACTGGACACAGTACTCCAGATGAGGCCTCACCAATGCTGAATAGAGGGGAATGATCATGTCCCTCAATCTGCTGGCAATGCTCCTACTTATATGGCCCAAAATGCTGTTAGCTTTCTTGGCAACTAGGGCACACTGTTGACTCATATCCAGCTTCTCGTCCACTGTAACCCCAAGGTCCTTTTCTGCCGAAATGCTGCCTATCGCTCGGCCCCTAGTCTATAGCAGTGAATGGGATTCTTCCATCCTAAGTGCAGGACTCTGCACTTGTCCTGTTGAACTTCATCAGATTTCTTTTGGCCCAATCCTCTAATTTGCCTAGGTCCTTCTGTAGCCTATTCCTACCCTCCAACGTATCTACCACTCCTTCCAGTTTAGTGTCATCTGAAAACTTGCTGAGGGTGCAGTCCACACAATCCTCCAGATCATTAATGATGATATTGAACAAAACCGGCCCCAGGACCAACCTTTTGGGCACTCCACTTGATACCGCTGCCAACTAGACATGGAACTATTGATCACTCCCTGTTGAACCCAATGATCTAGCCAGCTTTCTATCCACCTTATAGTCCATTCATCCGGCCTATACTTCTTTAACTTGCTGTCAAGAATACTGTTGGAGACTGTATCAAAAGCTTCACTAAAATTCAAGGAATAAGACATCCACTGCTTTCCCCTCATCAACAGAGCCAGTTATCTCATCATAGAAGGCAAATAGGTTAGTCAGGCATGACTTGCCCTTGGTGAAATCTATGCTAACTGTTCTTATCACTTTCCTCTTCTCTAAGTGCTTCAGAATTGATTCCTTGAGGACCTGCTCCATGATTTTTCCAGGGACTAGGGTGAGGCTGACTGGCCTGTGTAATTTTCCAGATCCTCCTTCTTTCCTTTTTTCCCACATTGCAAATCCAGTCTGGAGCATGAATGATCATGTCAAAGCCTGCATCCAAAAGAAGAGGTTATATCCTCTTGGTCAATTACAGATGGAAGAAATAAATGTTATTGGTCTCTTCTATTATCTGGTCTCCTGTTAGGTCCCAGAAACCCAATCAGATTGTAAACTTAAGCAACAAAAGAAAGGCAAACTCTTTCAATCAAAGGAGCAGATATCACTTCTTCTTTCTTTCATCAATCATCCAACATCACCATAAACTTACCAGGCCTGAAGTCCAAACAGTTCACTCTCAACCTGCCCCTGATCTTGGCATCAATTCCTCTATGCATTAACACATGCATTTTAATGGATGATGTGATGAAACAGCACAGTCTCCTGTAAGTTCGATGGTCAAATTTTACAGAAGGTGCAGATCAGTGATTCTTTGGCTTTTAGGCAACTGTGCTACTTTATCAGAATAAACATCTGATGCACCAGCCAGATCCCCGTGAGAGATCCCTATGTGACATCTGCCAATTGCTAACTTTCTAACCTTCAAACTGCAGCTCATGCTACATCAGGTGAGACTGGTCAGGCAAAATTCTTTTTCAGATTGAAATTGAGACATGATTTCATAATTAAAGGAAGGGTGGAGGTTGCAAAGACTTCCACACATGGGAAGAATGGTCAGTCAAATATTGGTGGCACAAGATTGAATACCACTACTGGTGGAAGTACCATGGGCCAGTGCCATTTACAGTACGTATGAAATGAGAAAGAGCAGCAAATTATTAAATGTAATGATCTATTAGGGAAAAGAAAAAGCATGGCCCAGAGTCACCTCAGTGATAGCAAGCACTAGAAGAGTTACTTACATGGTATGCTTTAATGCTGCTATTAACATGCTTCTCTAACAGCCTTTTTAAAAAAATGCAAAAAAGTTAACTTTGTCTTTCGTAATTAGAATAAAGTTAATCTAATTGAAGCTGACAGTGAAACAGAGAAGAATAATTTGAGATGACAAAAAAATTCCCCCCCGGAGGCAAAATGAGGCGCCCCCCCCCAAAACCCCTAGCATTCAACTTCAAAAAGTTAACAGTCATCCAGGCTGCTCTCTCAATAAGGTAAGAAGAAAGTCAAAGTATTGTCTCATCAGGATCCGGAGGAAACACATACACACTAGGGTATTGCCCTAAAAACATCCAGAACCAAGTATGCAAGTGATAACGCTCCAAGTCGGATGCATCTGACGAAGTGGGTATTAGCCCACGAAAGCTTATGCTTCCATACTTTTGTTAGTCTTTAAGGTGCCACAGGACTCTTTGTTGCTGCTCCAAGCCTGGCTCACCATCTACAAAATGTACTGTGTCCTTTGTTAAGGGGTTAAAACAGATTTCAAATAAGTTAAGCAAAGACAACCCAACCCTCTGCTAGTGGAGATTGGCTTAACATGAGTCGGGGGAAGGGATGATTTTCAGTTTTTGAATGTTTTCATAACATCTTAATACACGTGGCTTAATAGTCATGTTTTGCTATGAGGTTTTAACCTTACCAGACTCCTGTGGGTTGTTATATTTCTTAATGTGTACCAAGTTACAAGCTGTATCTAAATGTTTCATGTTGTAATATGAATTGGAATTCATGATCTATTTATTGCATCTTCAATGGGTTTTTAATTACTATGGTAATTCTTTGGATTTTTAGAGGCATCTCTCTCTCTCTCTCTCTCTCTCTCTCTCTCTCTCTCTCTCTCTCTCTCTCTCTCACACACACACACACACACACACACACACACACACACACACATACACACACACACACACACAGAGGTACTGGGTAGTTATCCTTTGACAACATTTGGAAATATGTAGAGGTCTCCCCTCTCCCAGCCTCCACCCCCAAAACAAGTACAATGACTGCACTCTGTACAGGTAGTAATAAAGCAAGAGTATATTTTTCCCCAAAACACTATCTCAGTTAAATGGTTCTGCAGTTGAGTTCCCAGAGAAATATTGAAAAAGCGTTTGCACAATGACTGGAGATAGCCAGGTGCCTGTCCCTTTAAAAGGGAATGCAGCTACAAGTGCTCCCTGAAATTATTTTCTATCACAAAGGGAAGTCCTGAATTCAAGAAGCATGCAAAGAAAGAAATCAGCCTAGGATGAGAAGCCAGCAGATAAGGATTATATTTAT
The DNA here is from genome assembly GCA_007922305.1 of Dermatemys mawii. Classification (NCBI taxonomy): domain Eukaryota; kingdom Metazoa; phylum Chordata; order Testudines; family Dermatemydidae; genus Dermatemys; species Dermatemys mawii. The sequence continues at coordinate 413,228 of ML677383.1, forward strand.
GAGAGTTTCTCATTAATGTGCGGTGTGTTGCTCGTACTCTGGAGGCTCTGGCTTAACTGCCTTTCATGAAGTTTGAGGAAGATCAAAGGTATTTGCTTTTTACCCCATGTCATCCCCAAAACACATTTTACTTGCACACTATATTGCTAAAGGAAAAGTATTTTGCAAGACCACATTTCTCAAGAAACTTCTCGTGAAAAGGTAGATTATAAATTTGTTGCAACCGTGTGCCTTGGAGAGATCCAAGTTCAGATGTCCTGGATTAACTGGTACAGATGTCACATAGGACGGACTGTAACAATTAATGTAGTTAGTAAGCACACTGGCCAAATTAAACTAAGGTTATTAGGCAAAGCCTTAACTAGCCTATTTGGCCAGGAATCAGAAGGATGTGAACACCACCATACCTTTGCTTATTAATTTCCAGTATATTGACAGATATTCATTCCGTTTGGTGGGGAAGGAGTCCCCTGGAACACTAAGGCAGATTTGACTGTGGCAGCTGAATTTGCATAACAGAAAGCTTGATTCTTTTTCACACAAGTGTAACTAGAAATAAATGGAGTCTCTTGGGCGCTCAAACAAATTCTGTCCTGTGTATGATTCTGATGTACAGGGATCTTTGTTCTCAGTTTGGGGCCTGAGATGGCTCGTGTGAAGAACATGAACATCAGAGAAAACACACTATGGGGGGATGAGGGGTTTGGGGTGCAGGAGAGGACTGAGGCAGGATACAGGAGGGGGATGAGGCAGGGTGTGTGTAGGGGGGGTTTGCAGGCTCTGGGAGGGAGTTGGGTGTGGTAGGAGAATCCAGGCTGAGGCAGGGGGTTGGGGTGTAGGAGAGGGTCCTGGGTATGCAGTCCTGCTGGTTCTTACCGTGGCTCCTAGAAAGCAGCTGCCAGTTCCCTGCAGCCTCTGATGCATGGGCGGCCAGGGAGGCTCCGTGCGCAGCCCTCATGCCCATGGGTGCCGCCCCCACAGCTCCCTTTGGTCACGATTCCTGGCTAATGGGAGTTGTGGAGCCATCCCTTGGGCCAGGGGCAGCATATGGAGCCTCTCTGGCCGCCCGTGCATCTAGGGGATGCAGGGACCTGGTGGCCACTTCTGGGAGCTGCACAGAGCTAGGGCAGGCAAGGAGCTGCTCCACCGACTGGCCTTTTAACGGACTGCACTGCCCCACTGACTGACTTTTAACAGCCTGGTCGGCAGTGTCCCTTTTCGACCCTATTCTTAGCTAAACCTGTTCTTGGCTAAACTTTCCTTGGTCTACCCCAGGCAAAGCTGATGCAGGGGAATGAGTAGGGACCTCGTCTCACCCTTCTTGGAAGTTCCAGCCTGTGACCCTTGAACAAGCACAATATAGGATCTGACAACAGACCTCATCTTGTTGCCCCAATAATTTTCCTCTATGGGTTTTACCCGTCGCTGGGTTTCCTGTCCTCTTTTCTGCCTCTCTCTAGGCCTCACCCGGGGCCCTTTTCACCACAGTCCTGCCTGGCTTAGCTCCCTCAGTGAAGAGGCACTACTCAAGATCTTCCTTTAATCTTGGACTACCTTAAACAGAGTCTAAAGCTTGCATTATGTGGCAGGCCAAAGTACAGGGTACCAATGGGCTCTGCTCCATTGGGCAGCAGAGGCAACTCCCAGGGAACACTGATCCAACACCCTCTCCCCCTCAATTACCTATTATCATATACCATATGGGCTTATGTTTGCTATACGAGCTCTGCATTACAGACTTATGCTGTGCATGCATATATATATATACACACACACACACAGCACATCCTTCTGTCGCTGTAGTACCACCACATCTAGACTATCTATTGTACATCTTTTATGGACACCCTAAAAGAACCTATGAAGAGTTACATTGAATTCTGCACCTCCCAGGTTATTCGTTTCAACTGAACTTGTGACAGAGGTGGAATGGAGGTAAAAACATCCTTTTTTGGACAAAGCACACCCTCTTTCAGAAGTGTCATCAATGCAGCTACTCAAGAGCTCAGTCACCACAAATCTATATTTTAGAGCATGGATGTATCTGGAAAACAAGCATTTTCACACTAAGACAGATCATTTGCCATACCTGGACTGGCTCTGATGGAAGGCTTTTGCTGTCACTATTGGAATGAGCTCCCTATAGATGTTTCTGCTGGAACACTATTGCATGATCCAAAATGAAAATCAACTCTGGAAAAGGGCTGGGGGATTTCCCTTGCATGTAGTTTTATATATTTTAAAGAGGTTTGGGGTTTTCAATGTTATTAAAGTAAATGTAGCTTTTGGCAGTGAGCGAAAAAAAATGTTTGGTGTGCCTTTTAGAGAGGAAGGCTGGCCTAGTGACTAGGTGCATTAGCCTAGCCTTAAGAAACCAGAATTCTATTTCCTGGACTTCCTGTGTGATCTTGGGTAAGTCATTTAGTCTCTCTGTTCCTCAGTTTCTCATCTGTAAAATGGGGATTATCACTACCTCACCGGTAGTGAGACACTCAGATCCTCAGGTAGTGGGGCCCTATAAATACCTTAGACAGATAAACTGGGACAAATGTGTTATATTTGGATAAAGTGCTCATAACCCCATCAGTTAAACACTGCACTCATCCAGAACATTGCTCAGGCTGACCAACATGCCTTCAGCATCCTAAACACTTTGGGGCCTATTTTGCTGACCTAAAACACACACCTGGATACCAATTTCTAGCTCTATGGATACTAAAGTCATCCATCTGGATGCCATAAATAAAAGAGATGACCTCACCCACCTTGTCTCTTTAATATCCTGTAACCAACATGGCTACAATAACACTGCATACAACAATACTTATTATATTATTGATGGTAGATATAATCTGTGCTCCTTTTCAGCCTTCAGAAGAAAGAACTTGAATAGCAGTTAGTTTTGTATTCCTTTATAAGTGTGTGTGTGCGTGTGCAACTTGTTGAGGGAAGGCAGAGTCAAAGAAGTGAATTTTCTGTTTAGTTCTAGGCACTCTCATAATTACAGTTTCCATCCAAATGGACAATACTCCTATTCCCCTTCCCCTGTTTTACAATAATTTATTAAGTGGGAGCCCTCTTGTTATTTGTCTCCCAGATAAATGCTTCAAGCAGCTGTATTCATAGTAACAGGGTGAAGAGCCCCATAGTGGGCCTGATCCAAAGCCCATTTGGAGTCAGTGGGAATCTTTTCAATTACTTCAATAGGCTTTGGATTAGGCCTGGAGAGAGGAGTATTTCATTTCTCCCTAAAGGTGCCATGAATTAGGTGCATCATGCTCCCTGCTGGCAGAATATTCTATAGTCACCATTACCCATTCCAACAGTCAACCAAGAACTAGATAATTTCATGAGGGATAGGCCCAGCAATGGCTAGGGTGAACAGGGATGGTGTCCCTAGTCTCTGTTTGCCAGAAGCTGGGAATGGGCAACAGGGGATATATCACTTGATGATTACTGGTTCTGTTCATTCCCCCAGGGGCACTTGGCATTGGCTACTGTCAGAAGACAGGATACTGGGCTAGATGGACCTTTGGATGGATGCAGTATGGCCTTTCTTATGTTCTTATGTACCCCATCCAGAACACTCTGCCCTGTGGTCTTTTAACCCCGTGGACCATCAACTGCAATTTCCCTGAGACATAGACAGGTTTCTCTCAGATTCCTTCTTAACAATATTTCATTGAGGACTTTAAAGATAAGAATGAGGACCTTGAAACTGATTTGAAATGAGGTAGAGTCATTGTAAAGCCCAGCATGTGATAGACTCTAATCTCATGGGGTGTGTCATAAGTGTGAAGTAGCCTAGAATTAGTGTTTACCTGTAAGGGGTTAAGCTAAAGGTAACCTGAGAGGTGGACAACTGACCAATGAGAAATTCCTCAGGAGACAAAGGATTTTAAGTTTCAGTTTCTCTCTGGGTCTCTCTCTGTTCACCTCGGCTATGGGATGAACACAGCTATGTCTTTCACTGTAACTATAGATTCTATCAAGTACTGTAGTCAGTAAGTTTACCTTCTTTTTATCACTTGGAGGGTTCTCAGTGGTGAGTGTTGGCTGGGTGCTTCTTGAGATTGTAAGCTTCAGCAGAGATATCAACAGTGGGAGAAAGTTGCCTTGGGGGAGAGGTTTGGTTTCTGAATCCTTTTGTTGATTATGGTAGATGCTCTTCTATTGATGGTTATAAGAGATTTATTCCTTTCTTTTTTTCTTTTATTAAAATCTTTCTTTTAAGAAGCTGACTGCTTGTTTTCCATTGTGTAAGATCCTGGTTTTGGATCGGGCACGTCTTGCAGGAGCAGGCGAGGTTTGTTTTTTTTCTCTCAAGCTTCCCAGGGAAGGAAGAAGTTTGCGGGGTTAGTGGAAAGGGAAAGAAGGGTCCCAAACTACCCTAAATTGAGTTTGGTGGTGGCAGCAGTTAGTTCCAGACACAGAAGAAGTTGTGTTCTGGGGGAAAACATTTTAACCCAAGCTGGTAAAATAAGCTGGGGGTTATTTCTTTTTTCATGCGGGTCCCCACATCTGCACCCTAGAGTTCAGAGTGGGGAGGGAATTCTGACAGGGTGTTTGACCTAAAAGGGAGCCATCTGCCTGCAGAACAATCTGAAGCTTTCACACCACCTCTCAGCCCTGAGTGGAGCTCATTGGGCTAGGCTAGTAGTGATGAAAGCCTGGATCATTATGTGATAAGACCACATCTGAAACACATACCTGTATGAAGCGGAGACTGACTGCTTTGCCTATGTGTACAGGTCAGGGATGGCCAAACAGAACTGAGTGTTCCAGAGATGTTTTCCAAAACATCATAGAACCTCATTTTAAAACTAAAAGGTATATTGTTTCTCTGCCATTCCTTTGTCCCTTCTTTGGCAAAAAACAAAAATTCATTAGTGTCACTCTCAGTCCAGAGCTTTAAGGGTAGCACACCCCAAATATTGAGAAGCTCAGGCTACTTTCATCCACATCGAACTGAGCAGCAATGACTGAAGAAAGACAGACAAAGCAGAGGAATTTCATTCACTGAGTATGAGCATGTCAGTTCCTGATACCTTAAGAAGCAAAAACTACAAGATATAAGAAATGCAAAATGCTTGCCTGGTAGAAAGCTGGCTTATTTATCTAATTTCTTCATGTGTGAAGCTCCTTTTGCTGTAGCAAGGTGCAATGCCTGGTAGCATATCAGCATCATAACACACTACATCTAATGCACAGCAAAGAGAACATCCCAGGGGTGCTTACCATGCATGGAATAATAAACAATAACAGAGTATTTTACATTTATATGGTATTTTTCCATCCCGGAGGATTACAAAGCACTTGACAAATTTAAACTGCTCTGCAGATTATATACAGAGAACCACTTCTCCCATCCCTGAGATACAGCCAGCCTTGTGCACAATACAACAGAAGTCAGGCTTTAGGTTTTATGACAGAACACCAAGAATAGCTAATATAATTAAAAGTGCAGTAGAAATGTCAGGTCACTACCAGGGTGCAGGTAGTCTGCCCTAATGGCTGAAGCTGTAGTCAGGAGCCAGGCTGGGTCAGATACCAGGGGATCAGAGTCTGTAGCAGTGCCAGAGGGCAGACGCAGAGTCAGGTACCAGGAGATCAAAGTCTGAGTACCTGACTTTGGGTTGGGATACCAGCAGGTCAGAGCAGATAGCAGGAGCAGATAGAGCAACAGAAGCACTCCTAGGCAGGGGAAAACCCAGTTGCACAAACAACTTCCTGTTTGTCTCCTTGGTTTAAACAGAAGCAGGTGTAACTTTAGCACCATTATGGCCAAGATAGAGTCTGTTCTGCAGGCATCTCTGACCAAGAAAAGGCATGTGCAGGAACATAGCGGGGAAAGCCCCTTCCACCCCAGGGGACCTGTTCCAACTCCCTGGAGTGAACACACACGCTGGAAGAGAACAAGGAATATAGGAAAGGGAAATATGTATTCACAGAGGGATGAATGGAGAAAAACATCGGGGGAAAGATAGGAGGAGCAGTAAATCTGGGTTGTGTTCAACAGGAGGCCCCCATAGGTCCAGTGGTGGACTCTGAAAGGGGAGACATTGAGCAATGCGCCTGCACACAGAGTTTAGGAGTCCTGGGCAAAGCTGCAGTCCAGTGGTGAGTCTTGGGTGTTCCTGGTCATCTTGGGCACTAGTAAACTCTCCCCAACAAACCCCTCCAGTGCCCTCTTCTGCCACTTTCTGCAAAGCCCCACAGAGCCATCACCTCCCCACTTAACTAGCTAACAGCCTCCCTCCTTGTTCCCAATGGGGAATCACAAACCCCAATACTCACAGCCCCATGCAGCTCTGGGCAGCGGTGATACTGGTTCCAGCTCTGGTTTGTCCTTCTCGGGAAATGTCCTCCCTAGCCAAGTGGTCCTCTTGGCTCCTGTCCTGGGGTGTTCCCAGTCGGCCGCTCTGTCCCTCCCAGGCTTCGGGCAGGTTCTTGAATGCTTTACTTTGTGAGGGCCTGTTTGCTGCATAGCGTTGCCAAGTTGGTAATAATATTTAAAATCTGGACACTCCAGCAGGAGTGCTGGAACGTCGCCTGCCTTGCCTCTCCCCCCGAGGCCTTGCTCCTGCCCCGCCTATTCCCCCAAAGTCCCACCCCACCCTGCCCCTACCCCTACCCTGCTTCTTCCCCTGAGGCCCTGCCCCGTGTCCACTCCTCTTCCCCGCTCCTCCTGCTTGCTGCTTTTTCCCTCCTACCCCCTGCTGCCTGAGTCAGGAAGGGCTCATCTGCGGAGCCAGGGCTGGGAACTGCAACCGCCCAACAACAGTAGGAGGTGGCATTGGCTGAGTAGGGGCTGGAGCGGATGATGACCCAGCTCTTCCTCGCCTCCCCCACTCAGAGTAACTGGATTTCAGGTGTCCAGTCAGTAGATCTGACTGGACACTGTCAGGTCCACTTTTTAGCCAAACTTTCCGGTCGAAAATCGGGCACCTGGCCACCCTTATTGCTGCAGTCATTGTGTCTGCAGCACCAGACACACATACCCCGTTGCTTTCCCTCTTGTTCCACTCCTCCCTGCTCAAAAAACAGCACTTCTTCTGCCTGGAACCATTAGCACTTTCCCCACCCCTCAGGACTAAGATTTAAAGGGACCGTGCCTTCTAAACCCCAAAGGAGTTACACAGGGAAATAATCGGGATCCTTGGAGCTCCACCAGTCAGATCCCAGGACTGGAGTCCACTGTCCGAGTTGAGTTTCTAGTTCTGGTGACTGTTAATGGGTCACTGGGCAGCAGGTTGGAACTTACTGGTGCCTAAGAGCTCTGTGGACTCTGACCTGTAGGTATGCAAGTACTGTTGCACATGCTGGAAACGTGGTTAAAATGCCAGGGCTAATGCCCCACTCTTTCAAAAAGGTATCATGGGATCAAAGGTGATCAGGAGCTCTCTTTTATGGCCCACACAATAGATGGCTCCTCCAGGAGTTCAGTATTCTATGGAATTTAGTAGCATGGAATATAGCATGGACTTACCTTATAGCTGAGCTGGTTCAAATGAGGCTATCACGGAAGCAAACCCTATGGAGGCTGACAACCTGCTCTGCCAGTATCGTGAAGCTGAAGAAAGGCAGAACATGGAGGATGGCTGAGTGGAGGAGAAAGGAATCTGGTTTTAGGCAGAGGGAAACTTTCTTTTAAAGACTTTGTCTTGGGGCTGGGATACACAAAGGTTTTAAAGTGCCTCCGTCTTGGTTTTAGGCAATCCATAAAACACTTGCTCAGCTTCTGCCTAGCCCTGTAGATGCCTGAACACACTCAATGCTGAAGTTTTTTTCCTCTGGGCATGTGCACTGCAGCTTCACTCTTGGTACCCAGGCACCTGTCCCCTGCATGAGCACGCATGCCATTGCCTCATGATAGGAGTCCAAGTGCCTATCTCCCACCTAAGTCCCAAAGCAATTCGCAAACTGGGAAAGACAGAACTTTGGCTGCCCTGCTCACATGTGGGGGCCTGATACAGAAGGTGGCCTCTGAGCATAACTACCGAATCAGGCTCCTCAGGGGAGTTCACACAAAACAGTTTTGGGGGCAGAGGGAGGGTGAAGGCCTCCCTTATAAACTGGGTGGATAGGGTACTCCCCCACGATATGGACTCTCCCGGTTCAAGTCCCTCTTCCCCTGAAAGGGAGAAGGGGATTTGAATAAGAATCTGCCCTCCTCACATGAGATGACAACACTAGGCAGTAGTGTCATTTTAACTCTTTCTCTGACCCAATTAATATTTAAGTATTCCATTGCAGGGGTGCTGGAAAAATTTGTATAGCATGGGGTGCTCAGAGCCAGTGAACCAAACTGTAAACCCTGTATATAGTGGAAACCACTTCAAGCCAGGGAGTGCGGCAGCGCCCACCACACCCCTAGTTCCAGCACCTATCTTCCATTGTTTAATTAAAGTGGAAGAACTTCAAGTGGAGAGATTGAGGAAGCTGCACAGCAGACTGTTCTGTAGCCTAGTGGCTCGGGCATGTACCTTAGTGATTGATGGCTGATCCCTGTTCAAATCCCTCCTCCTCCAGAAGAGAAGGGACTTGAACCAGAAGGAAGGTGGGTCTCCCACATCCTGGGTGACTATCTAACTGCTAAGCTAAAGATTATAAGGGAGAGCTCCTCCCTGGCTGTCCTGTTCCAGGTCCTGCACACAGTTTAAGGTGGCTCAGTGTCTCTCTTCCCCCAATTCGTGGATCACTAACAGAGCTTAGTGGCTCTGTGAAGCCCAGAATTTGATGGCAATCTCCAAGGGGGACAGGGTTTAGCACACACTCCTCTCCTTGTATCTCCCATTGGCTATCTGAAGCTGCTCCACACCCAGCATGCTGGCTTTTGTAGAGTTCTTTCTGTGGTGTTTATGTTTCTCCATGTGTTATATAGGACCCTAGCACCTAACTCAGGCTTTGTGGATTACTGTATTGTTCCTGTGATATTTTAGGCACTGCAGCACTGTACACAGCAATGCCTAAATCCCTTTGTGGATCCCACCCTTAGGGACCTTAACAATCAAGGTGACAAGGGAGTGGAGAATGAAAAATTTCAGGTCAGAAGATAACTGGTGGCACATCTCAGCACTTGATTCTGCAGAAGGTACAAATTAAGGAGCATGACTCCTAATCCTGATTTCCCTCCACTAAATCCAACTCCACAGTGCAGAGGGAAGTTGTCAAGCAAGAAAGGGAAGGAGGAGACATGGGTGGTAAGAGGAGGATGGGTAGTTGGTCTGTAACCTGAAGAGAGGTGGAAGGAACCTATCGTACAGAGTAACCAACACGTTACTCAAAGAAACTTCTACTGGCTGTGGAGAAAAGGGGTGGGAGGTTGGAAGAGAAAAGGGAGAGGCGTTGAAGGTCCAGCATTATAGGAAGACCACACCCAGGAACTGTAAGATGCAGAAGATGGAGCAGGCAATGCTTTTACGACAGGTGGGGAGGCTGCCACTGCAGAGCCCCAATAGTGGACAGATGGGTGTTTGTTGAAGAGTGGCTGGGAGACCATGGGAATGGAGGAGTAGCAGGAAATGGAAGGCTTCAGAGAAACTGGGAGTGCCAGCTGCAAAGTGCGGGAGTGAAATTACTTGAGAGAGGAGAGGACATTTCTGAATGAATCCTCAGACCCAAACACACCTAGGTTCTGGAATGGCTTGGCAGCTGCAAGTGAAGATAGAAAGACTGCTGTGGAGAGCTGCAAAGTAGAGCTTCTGCAGACAGGTCTCCAGGGCTAGGGTTGCCAACTTTGGCTGGACGAATTCCTGGAGACTTCATCACATGACATAATCTTTAATTAAAGATTAATCTTTAATGCCTTGAGACTCTAGGGCAATCCTGGAGGGTTGGCAACCCTACTTCAGGCATAGGTGCTGGAACAATTTGTATAGTGGGGGTGCTGAAAGCCTTTGAACCAAACTATAAACCCTGTATATGACGGAAACCACTTCAAGCCAGGGGGTGCTGCTGTACCTGCAGAACCTCTAGTTCCAGCACCTATGTCTCCTGGCAGATATGAGTGCCTAGTCCCCTGACAAAGAGTGATGATAGCTGGACCCTGCAACTTATTACCTGATTGGGCCTATAGAGGGAGTTCATCTTTTGGATAGGAAGAGAATGTATTTGCTGAACACCAGGGAAGATAGTATCTTAATTTTACACTAGCTACAAAGGAAAAGCCCACAACTTGGCACAGCCTGAATTGTAGTTTTGGGGTTTTTTTTGAGGAGGTGGGAGGTAAAGTAGTACCTAGAAATGTCTACTACCATAGCCAAGTAAAAGGTGAGGCTCTTTTCAGCACTACTTAAGATTTTACATAGAGTTTCACTATACTTTAAAAACCAGAACTCTGGCAAACAGACTGCAAAAAAAGTTCCTCTAAGAATCTACAAGATGTGACCAGTGCCGTAAACTTTAATGAAGGGTGCTATGGTTAGGGAGATAGAATGAGTGGAACATATTTCTATCAACAAGTGCAATGAAGGAACAGTTGTCAGCACTGTTCAGCAACCCGGTAAGGATAATCAATGTGCTATGCCAAAGCACTGGTGAATTCATTGATGGAAAGCCATTCCACAGAACTATGATGCTGTGAACAGATTGACTCAGGTGCTCCAAAAATGTGTTTACCACAGGACCTTGAGATGTGACTAGTGTAGCATGGCATACTAACTAGGAGAGCTCCCTATGAAACTGTGGCTAAGCAAAAACAGAAAGATATAGCTGATCAGACAGAGTATAGTTTAGAATCAGAGAAACAACATCACATGGGCTTCCTCATTTGTGACTGTTAAGGCCCCCTGCTACTGGTTTTTATTTTGTTTAAAATTTCCCTGGAGTTTATCAGAGTTTATTGCAACAAATACAAAATGGTGATATTCAGTGCAAAAATTTAACTTCATCATTTTATAGATAAATATCTGGGGACAGAAGGTCAGAAAAAAAGCAACAAAAAGACAAAAGTCAGAGTTTATGAAACCATTTCTCTAACCCCCATTGCAGAAATAAAGCTCCCTTTTAAAACAGTTTTCTGCTTCTTACTCTTGATAGTAGGGCTTCAGTGTGAATTCCAAAAGTCCTGGATGGTGTAGGCTCACAACAGTTTGGTTTTTTTAGTGTCTTTTCCAAGATCCATCCTCCTGCAGTCCTGGATGTAGCCGAATTCAGAAAAATATTCTCTCCACATTAGCTGAGTCAGGTAAGACAGTGAGGATGTGAGAAGCTGTATGGTTCATCTTTGGGAATTCGGCGCAGTGGATTTTCCATGTTTCAAATGGAGCGATGTTGCCGTTGTCTGGAGAAAGCATTGCCATCTGTGCATGGAATTCACTTTCCAGTTTAGCCCTTTTTTCATTAGGAGCCACAATGGGGAATATAATACAAAAATAATCATGATATTTAACAGTAGATGCCACCCTTTTGCAATGGGAGATCAAATAGGACAGTGACTTTTCAGAATGATGGCTTGCTCTAAAGAGCGTCAGGGGACATATTATGAGTGACAGTAGCTTTCCATTTCCTTGACAGCTCTGTGTCAAGATCTTTGGAAAGCCTTTCCGAATGTATCCTGCTCACTGACTGGCAAAACGGACATGAAAAGATTTGTTTTTTTCTGGGCTTTCCCCAGATGTGCTTTGCGCTAAGGTTCCACAGATACATTGTTGATCAAAATGCCATATACCTTTGTTAAAGAACATTCTGTCTGTTAAAGGACATGATTCCAGTTTCTTCTGCATGTCATATGATGGCTGAAAGTTTCAATCAGTACTCAAGGAAAGCAGCAGGTAGCAGGTGCCTGGCCAGTGAAGGAACACCCGGTACTTATGTGGAGGGAGGCAGGTGGGACAGGATCGGGGGTGCATGGTATTCACTGTGCCCCTTAACCCCCGCCCACCATTTCCTCCCAGGCTAAGGAAGGGGGCAAAACTCTGCAGATGAACTTTTGAACACTGGGGCTCCACTGACCAGAGTCTCTTGGGTTGTTGGACTTTTGGGTTGCGGGACTTTTGGGTTGCGGGACTCAACAGCCAAAGGAAAAGGACACAGCTTATTTGCTTGGGGGTAGTGGGCCTTCTGGTTCATGTTTTTTTTTATGAATCCTGTTTGTGGTGTTTCCCCAATATAATGCCACATTGTTTTTCTCTGTTATTAAAAGGCTTTTGGTACACTCAGACTCTGTGCTTGCAAGAGGGGAAGTATTGCCTCTTAGAGGCACCCAGAGCAGTGGTATGTGGTTGCCCCAGGTCACTGGGTGGGGGCTTGAGCCAGTTTTGCATTGTGTTATTGGAACGGAACCTCTAGATACTGAAACCAGCCCTTGTTGCTGCCAACTCTGACGGGCAGAAGGGTTACACAGGGTACGTCTTCACTACCCGCTGGATCAGCGGGTAGCGATCAATCTTCTGGAAATCGATTTATCGCATCTCTTTAAGACGCGATAAATCAATCACCAACGGCCTCCCCCCGTCAACTCTGGAACCCCAGCTCGCCGAGAGGTGCAAGCTGGAATCGACAAGGGAGTGCGCCGCCGACTGCCACCGCCATGAGGATGGCAGGTAAGTCGGCTGAAGATACGCAACTTCGGCTACATGAATAACGTAGCTGTAGTCGGCGTATCTTCGGTTGATTCCTCCCCCTACTGTAGACCAGCCCATCACGTAGCAATTCTTGAAAGGCTTCTAATCGTCAGGCAACAAGAAGTGGCGGGCACCACTGCCTCATCTAGGGATGACAAGGAAATGGCTGCTGGAAATAACTGCTTCTCTTTCTGAATGTGCTTCTCCTCATTTTATTGCTCATCTTACTGCAGTGTGAGGAAGTACATCTTGGGGAAGATGACTTTGTAGGGAAGGCAATTCAAGCCTTTTGAGCAGCAAGGATTGATTTTCTTGTAGATTGCATGCCCCAAAGTGCCAAGTAGGAGCAGGACTGAATGTTGTAGAAATGAGAGGTTGAGGGCTTCGGGATGCATACTAAGGTGAATTCTCCTCCCTAGATCCCTTAGGTCTCTGTCCATGATTTCAGGTCCTAGATTCCCTGTCTGACCAGAAGGAATCAAAGAGTGGGGCTAAGATGCGTGGGTAGGGGATGACTCTCTGCTGTGCTCTGAGGGAGAGGTGCAAAAATATTGCTCTAGTGGCAGGGCTACTCTAACAGGAGTTTGAGGATGAGCTAAAGTCTTCCTTTATTGTCAGTAGTGAAGATGTGCTTGGCCCCGCCGTGGTGTGGTTACTTTGTTCCCCCAAAATTTTGACCCAAGGCACCCCAATAATGGTCTGCCTATAACTGTAAGCCAATTGTCAATTTGGCCCATTTGAATGGGTTACGGAGGTGGCCTGCCCTAGGGAAATCCCCAGGCTTTACCAGGGAGTTTGTCTCTGACCCTTAGAGGACTCCCCAGAACAGACTAGCTCTGTTTACCGTTGAGACGATATGGATACAGCTCTCCGCTCAAGGATTGCCACCCAAGCAGTAATTCTTCAAAAACAAACTAATGGTTATTTCAGGGGTCGGCCACCTTTCAGAATTGGTGTGCCGAGTCTTCATTTATTCAGTCGAATTTAAGGTTTCTCATGCCAGTAATACATTTTAATGCTTTTAGGAGGTCTCCTTCTATAAGTCTTTAATATATAACTAAACTGTTGTTCTATGTAAAGTAAGTACGATTTTTTAAATGTTTAATAAATTTCATTTAAAATTAAATTAAAATGCAGAGCCCCCTGGACTGGTGGCCAGGACCTAGGCAGTGTGAGTGCCACTGAAAATCAGCTCGCGTGCTGTCTTCGGCACGCATGCCATAGGTTGTCTACCCCTGCGTTATTTAAACACATACGTCAATTACAATATAGTCAATAATCAACAGACTAGTGCAATAACGCAAGCTACGGTAAGGTGATGCAATGAACTACACCAGTGGCTCTCAACCTTTCCAGACCACTGTACCCCTTTCAAGCACCTGATTTGTCCTGTGTACCCCCAAGTTTTACCTCACTTTAAAACTTACATAATCATAAAAATACAAGTGTCACAGCACACTATTACTGCAAAATTGCTGACTTTCTCCTTTTACTGTATAATTATAAAATAAATCAACTGCAATATAAATATTGTACTTACATTTCAGTGTAACTTTATAAGATAACATTACAATATTACTCATTAAATAACATTGCTAAGTAAATAGCATTCTGTGAGTGGTGATCAGGCTATCATAGAATGGGTGGGGTTAAATCCATTCTGAAGCAGACATCCCACTTTATTTACAACCATACCCATGAATTCTTTATATTTCAAGTTGATTATACCTATTCCTACTCCTCTTCAAATCCCTCTGATTTGTCTAGGTCCTTCTGCTCTGTCAAAATGATTTCAGCTCTTTGATGGATTCTTCTGCCTGCTCCTCCAATGTCCACTTTCTGATCTGCTCCACCTGATCTGCTCCAACTGCTAAACACTCACACTAAAGCCTGTCAGCTCTCTGCCTTATGTATGATTTTTGACACTTTCTGATTGGTTGCTCTCTCAATGCTAGCAATTAGCATAGTCCCTTCCAGGTGGGGTGATACCCTGTTTGGGCAATCAGCTTTACTTATCATTTGAGCTGGACCTCGCTGAGAATCTCCTTCTCACTTGACTGACCTTTCCCTTCAGGTATTTTGGGGTGAATTTATTCTCACCCTGCTGAACTTTACTTCACCCCAGTTACCTGTACGCTATTGGTCAGTTCAGCCTAAGTCCTCCATTTTGATTTTCATAGGTAAAATCATTGCAGCCACCATTTTGGATTTCTAGTTAACTTTACCTTAAACTATCACTGTTTAATATTTATAAAAAGCCTTAAATCTCCAACTAACTACATTTTTGTGCATGGTTAAGCGTTATGATACTGTCATCACTTTTGTTATGCTAATTGGGGCAGGTGAAAGTTTGGATGCTTTCTCCCTCTCTGGATGCTTACAGCTGTGTGGTTGATTGCTCTCCTTGGCGCTGATGCTTTTCTTACACAGGAGAATGCAGCTAAAAGCCTCTTTTATCAAGGTAGCACTGTGCACGATACTCTCACGGTGGATAGTAGTGATGACCCAGGCTGTGCAGTCATTTTTAAATCACTCACTGCCGAAAAACAGTGCTGAGAAGGTCAATGTCAAGAGCAACTGCTCTGTGGTAGCCAGTAATGGGGTTATGGGTAGTAAGGTCACCAGCACCTTGTGCACCAACGATGGTACTGAACAGCTGATACTGGGTGAAGGACTGATCTTCATTCAAGACTAATAGTGGTAGGTGACACTTCTCTGTGAAGGTGCCAGAGCAACCTTGATTTGTGTAATGAACAAATCTTTAACTGAGCACTTTGAGGCCATCTATGTATGCCTGTATCTATTTGAGCCTTCAGAGGATGAAGGACTTACCTGCTTTCAGAAGATGACACCTTCTTGGATGGATAAGGCCAGGAGCTCAGGGATAAACTGCTGCTCATAGGAGCACTCAGAGATGCAGTCTGTTTGGGTCTATTACAGGTTTTTTCCCTCTGGAGCTGAGGATGGCCTCACTGAGCGCTCCAGGAGAAAAAGCTGAAGTTGGGTTTCTCTAGCCTTCTGAGTTCTTTTGGAAAGAGAATGATACATTGAACACCCATTGTGGAGTGTCTACCGCACGTGCCCATCTATCACCTGGATAGCCAGAAGAGGAGCAAGTTTTAAAGCCTGGGGACTTCGCTTCAGACATAGGGACTAAAACCTAGTACCAGGAAAGATCCTAACTCTGAGGGGGGCGGGATGTTTTGAACAGTGGATGGGTAGTAATAAATAATCCTAGCATTACACGAGCTAAAATTATACTATTTACATTACTACAAACTATATACAAAAGGGTTTTATATCACACAGCACAAGACGGGTTTCATCTCACAGCCCCAAGAGGTACAAAGGAATGAAGGGATGGTTTGGCCCACTCAACATTTTATGCATTTACATAAAAGGGGGGGGGGGGAGGCACAATGGCATCTGGGACACAGGCATGGCTCCAACTGACACTGCTGGTCAGAAGTATCTGATCTTGCACCAGAGGTGGAATACACTTTCACTAGAAGATCAATTAAGGAGCTAGCCAGTGTGAACCAGCCAGTACAAGAGATCTTCAGCTAAGACCATATTCAAAAATGTATCTCAGCTATACAATGATCTAATCACAGTAGCTATGTGAAGTGGGGGAGGGAGTACAAATCTAGAAGCCACAGGTAGATCTGCAACATCTAGATCTAAGGAGCTGGCAAATTAACTTTAGAAATGAGACAACTCATATGCAGAGATCCACAAGGCATGAGGAAATAAGGCTATGTGACTCTCTGAAATGGGTGTATTGTTTATGACAGGAAGTCAGTCATGAGAGGAAGTTGGTGAAGGCACTAGGGATATGTGCTTCCGTGAAGCAAAGAGAGATGGAGCTTTGGAGATAATAGTGCTTTCCTTATTCTAATCAAGTTTTTTGTTCACTGGCACAGGAGAAAGCAACTCTTCCTTTACCATGCCACTCGACAATCATCGTAACCCCAATACCATTGTCACTCTTACAGTAACATGTGCCATGTGTGGGACTCCCATTACATCAATCGTGGTTTACACAAAGATCAAGCGTAGGATATGGCTAAATGACTGTGTCATAGAATCACAGAATCAGAATAATAGAATATCAGGGTTGGAAAGGACCTCAGGGGGTCTTCTAGTCCAACCCCCTGCTCAAAGCAGGACCAGTCCCCAACTAAGTCATCCCAGCCAGGGCTTTGTCAAGCCTGACCTGAAAAACCTTTAAGGAAGGAGATTCCACCACCTCCCTAGGTAACCCATTCCAGTGCTTCTCTACCCTCCTCGTGAAAAAGTTTTTCCTACTATCCAACCTAAGCCTCCCTCACTGCAACTTGAGACCATTATTCCTTGTTCTGTCATCTGGTACCACTGAGAACAGCCTAGATCCATCCTCTTTGGAACCCCCTTTCAGGTAGTTGAAAGCAGCTATCAAATCCCCCCTCATTCTTCTCTTCTGTCAGTCAGCTTCTTCCTGCTAACAGCCTGCGCTGCAATGTACACACTACACAAGGAATAAGAGAGACAAAGGGATCAATTCCCAGCTGGAAAAGACAAGCTGTGGTCCTGTCCCACTATACCTTGATTCTCTGACCATTAGTGACAGGATGCTTTCCCCTGGGTCCAGGAGAAACAGGAAGCAGAGAGTGGACTCTCAGCAGAGTACAAATCTTCTCTCATCTACTTTCAGTGTAACGAGGAACAGAAAGGGAAGCATATCCAGCATAGAGCCTGCAGCATCAATGCTGCTCATTTTCCTAAAACTCTGAATTCTGCCAAAAAGGCCTGGAGAAGCAATTGCTTTATTTCTTGTTTTGTTTTGGAAAGAACTGAAAGAGCCCACCAGGGTTGTGGCAGAAGACTTGCTGCCCTGGCTTAGAGAACCGAGGGAAGCCTGGATTTCCCCCTCCAAATTGACAGGCTAAAGTCTTTAAAGGACAGGTCTATTATTTTCCCTTGGACTTTTTAATTTTAGCGCCTGAGACTATCAACCCCGCCTAACATTGAACACAGTCACTCTGCTACATCTGAACATCAACAGCAATCAAGAAGACCTCTGTGGTACAAACTCCTGACACTATTGCTGTCTATTTCTTATGGCTATAGCATAATTAAAATCAATGAGGACAGCGTGCAGTTGGTAGCATGTCTTTGTTTCAACAGAACATGAAAATGAAGCTAAAGAGAAGTCTTGGTAAAGAATGTATCTTATGATTTGGTTTCCCTGCTAAATATGAAGCTGTTATGCTGGTATATGACCAACTCAGACTTCAGAATGTTTACTAAAAACTTGATAAAAGTTGTTCTGCCAGTGCCTTAGGAATCCTGACATAGTTAACATTTTCTTCATCTCCCAAACTGTCATGAGATGAATCTCATGTTCTCTGATGATAGAGAAGGAAAGTAATTTTGGATTAGCATCAATGATAAACTCTGTAATAGGCTTTCTAATAACTAGGTTCTGACAGCTGTCAACTTTTTTCTAGCACTCTTCAGCTGAATTGCCTTGCCCTGGAAAAATAAAGCCCCAAGAAATCCCCCTGGCCAGATGTTACTGTAGAAGGTCTGAATTTCAATCCAGATCTGCATGAGCTAGCTCCTCACAGCTAACTTTTATCTTTATGATACCTGAAATATCCCTGAAACACAAGGCATTCAAAATCCAGTCCAAATTCTGGGGCTCAGACTCATCTCTAATATCTCCTTTTATCTTCCTTTTTATAATGTCATAGTAAAAGATCTTTAAATCTGAATCTATCTATTATTATTAGCTATTACACTACTTCCTAATGACCCCAATCAGGGTCCCATTGTACTAGGCTCTGTACAGACAAATAATGGAAAAACAGCCTGTCTCCTGAAGAACTGTCAATCTAGGAGTACTTATATAGTTCCACCGATGTAATATCTGAGTGTCCTGAAAGATTTTAAAAGTAGAAATAACAATGACAGTCTCTTATTCACTCTTTCTCCCTTCTTAGCCTGTGGGAGATATAGCTTGATTAGGATTATTCTTTTAAAGTGGATTAGTGGGTGTGTTGTGTATCTATTAGAAGAGATTATTGAAGTGAAGCCAAATCAAAGAAAATAGTTTCTCACTTAGTTCTGCATGTGGTGAGACTTAAGTCTTGCAAGGTTCCATCATCCAGGCCCAGTTCTGTCTCCAGCATGCACAAGTCTCCTGTTATTAGTCAACAGTTTGAAGGTTCTGTTGGAACATAGCAGTCTCAAGAAGTCATATACTGAAGAGGGAAAGGTGATCTCTCAGATCCAGTGCAATGCAGGACTTTGAATATCAAGACATCGACCTCAAATGGGACTGTGTATTCCATGGGGAGCCAGCACAAAGGACAGAGTACCAAGTTGCTCTGCTCACTGTGACCTGCATTGCTAACCAGATGTGTTGCTTTGGTTTTCCACCCGGTAAAACATGGTGCAGTTGTATGTGTGTGACTTCATTCCAAAACTAAGGAGATTCAGTACCCATGTTTGGATGTCATAAATGTGTGAATTACTGTGGTCAGGTCTGGAGGTGTGTCATTCTTCTGACCAGTTGTATTCCTCCAAGGGGACTAAATCAGTTCACCTTTGTTTTTAAGGCTATCTGATTGCAGTGTGTGTCTATGTTGTAATAGGGTTAGATGCAAAGCAAAATACAGCACAATATTGAATCCATGCCATATGCTTAAAATGATAAAACTCACTGATTTTCCATCACAATTTTGCTACCTCTGCTACACTACAATACATCCCCACTTTGTGACAAAATAATTTTCTTACAATACAATGATACAGTAAGATAAAGAGAAAAGATTGACAGCATCTAATAATGGCATCAGTATCATCACTTTATATATGTAGCATATAGCCTTGACTAGAATCAGAGGGGTAGCCTTGACTAGTGAATCCTCTCAACAACCCTGTAAGGTCATATTTTCATCTCCATCTTGCAGATGAGGACAATTAATGTGGAGTGGTTAAGGGCTGGATTCTGCACCACTGACGTTAATAGTTCGTTTCAGCCGAAGTGAAGATCAGATTCTGAATTATTTGTTTATAGCCAGAGTGAGTCAGTGTGGAAGCAGAGAAGAGAATTGATTTCCTGGCTCTCAAACCACTCTGTCTGAAAATGTAGCTTACCAGCTTGCATGTTGGTAGGATAAGCACCATGTGTGCCCAGCTGAATTCACCTCGCCATCAGTTAAACTTTGAAAAAAGTTTGGGCTTGTCCCGGGAGCAAAGATTTTATGTATTGCCGACACCGTGGCAACAGGCTCACTTCACTGTTAAGGCAGTTCAGTAAGAATGGCAGATAAAGATTGCCTTTGGCTTCAATTCATTATTCTCTCAAGGATTTAGCCATGTTAACCAATTAAAAATTATGAGTGACCAGTTGAAAATAATTGTACTTGTTAGTTTTTCCCAGTGACAGTAATGTCGAATCCTTGAGAGAACAGCAATTTGTGAGTGATGCCAGTTACTTATAATTTCATCCTTTTCCAGCTCTGTATTTTATTTTCCCTCAGGAGTTTTTTCCAAAATGACATCTTTTTATTTAATAGATTCCTCTGTCTTTTTCTGATATGCAGAGATTAGCTGCAGGCTCCCCTAACCTTGACCCATGTTGCCACGTCATATAAATTATTCAGAAAGTTTAGTTTTTGAAGTGGGCACTAATTATATAACTTAACTCCCAGATAAAACAGACACAGAGAACGTGAAGGGGCTCCACAAGATTTTCTTCCCCTGAAGTGGAGTCTTGGTGTGTCAATTATACACGCAATGTATTTCAACACGGTCGGTGTAATCCTGGGCTTTTTTCCATTTTTAAAGTTTTAGGCTTTTTCTCAGAGCACATCTTGTCTCTCTCCCGCCTTATTTTATTTATTTATTTATTTATTTATTCATTCATGCTACTTTTCTTTTTGGGTTATTATATGCTCAAAGTAATGAAATGTGAAAGGTAAATTTGTAACACCAGCACCGGATCCAAGAAAAAAGTGATAGGTTACAGAGCAGCATATTTTCCCTCATGACACTCAGCTTCTGCCAGTCTCACTGTCTTCAGTACTTGATTCCTCATTTGCACTGGGACTGCAGCTCTGGATTAAGACTGAGCGTCACCATGTATGCAGGAGATGGGTAGAAGATCAATTAATTGCACCAGCAAATAAAAAAAAATATTATTTCTGCTGGTGGCTGCTCTGTTGCCCAGATTCTCCTCTTCCTCAGAATCATTTTGGGGGGCAGGGAATTTCTGTTCTGCGAGACAAAATTTCAACACTTTGAAACTTCCTTTCATATCCTATCAGGCCAAAATGTTGACATTTACCACAGAACAGAAATTCCAAAATATTTCATTTCAAAAACATTCAAACAATTTTTCTGAAACATTTAATGTCTAAACATTATGCTATAATAAATTTGAATATTAAATAAAGCCAGCAAGATAATATAACAAAGCTATGTTAAAATTAATTACAAGTTAAACAAATTAAGCTAAATCAAAGTGAGAAAGGCAAAACAAAATACTCCATTTTAATTCAAATGTTTGAAAAATGTTGCCATTGAAAATGTCACCAAAATCAACACCTTCCTGCAAAACATTAAGATTTTGAAACAGCATTTTCCAACAGAAAATGACTAGTGCTATTGAATTTCCCCTTTTTATATTTGTCTTTGAAGTTATAACATTAGAAAAGTGCCATATGATTGCCTGACTCCTTAAAATGTGGATAATTCACTCTTCTTGAGCCTATGAGTCACCCCCTCAAGCCAAATAATCTGAGTCAGGGATCAGGACAACAGGACACTCAGGGGCGTAGTCGAGAGCAGAGCCAAGGATCAGAGCCAGGGATTAGAATCCAAAATGCCTAAGACAATGAATGAGGCAGAGAGGTGTTTGAGAAGCAGAGCCAGGGGTGTCAAGGATGGAGACGGGCAGGAGCTGAAGCAGGCACAAGAGCAGGTGAGGCAGGAGCAAGCACAGTGAGCAGGGTGCAACCTGGAAATGGGGTGCCTCTGAGCCCTCTTGTATACCAATCTGACCCCCCTCTCATATTGTGACAAGCTGCAGATTGCTCCCAGTCCTGCACTCACACAAACATTTACACAGGCAGGGACACACCCAGCTACAGTTACATGAATGCTTCTCCTCAGACATTCATGAAATAATAATAGAGAGATGCCAGCCAATTCCCCACAGCTCCCTAGCCTTGTACTCCTGGACTGTACCGCTCTGCCCTGATCAAAAGCCTGACCACTATAAAATTAATACCTAGTTGGCCCTTCCCTCAATATGGAGAGGACGTGCACAAGTTTTTGTTCACTGAGTAGATTTCCCATGCACTTCACAGTTTTAGGTGAAAAATATAAAACAGATTTATTAACTACAGAAAGACAGATTTTAAGTGATTATAAGTAGTGAGCATACAGATCAAAGCAGATTACTTAAGAAATAAAACAAAACACAATCTAAATTCTATAAACTAGACTGGGTATGAATTAATCAGTGCTTCACTCTGATGGTACAAACAGTCCTCCAATCTTCCATATACAGTCAGAACCCCCTTCTTTCCCCCCCTGGAATCCCTTTCCCCAGTTGTCTTTGTTCCTAAGGAGTTTCCAGGTGTTAAGTTGTAAGGGGAGGGAGGCCAAGTGATAATGTCACTTCTCTTCTTTTATAGCTTTCTTCAGCTTGTTGGAAAGATCTTTGCTTATTACTTAGGAGACAACCCCCTAGGTCAAGCTTCCTCTGGGAAGCCTGCATTGCAAACAACCCCTGAGACAGTCATTGGGCATATGGATTCCCTTTAATGGGGCCATTAACACTGTTTAATTTCTTCATTGTTGTACCTTAAAGGCCAGTTGTAGGTGTTTCCAACTTCATAACATATTTCAGTAACACACAAAACTTCATAATTTCACATACAATGGTAGCACATACAATCCAACAGGATATTAAAGTTCAACAGATCAAGAGTTTTAACATGATACCTCAGAAAGCATACTTTGTACAAAACATATGCCTATGGGGGTGCCAGGGTGTTGCTTTGGGGCACAAAGTGTCACAGTGGTGGCTAGCTCCACCTCTCCACCAATTAGGAAGTGCCATAAATCGGGCAGTCCGTGCTGGGATCAGCTGTGTTGAGTGTGTTGCTAGAAGACTGACTCCACTGATACAGTACCACTCAAGTTTGAGATGATCCAGCCTGATTTCTGTGGGTACAGTTTGCACCCATGGGCCTCACCTAAAGCTGTCCCAGTAGCTAGTCTCTAGAGTTGTTCATATTATTGCTGCTGTGAATATTGGACCATCAATTGGCTTGCTACTGTTACCACATGAACTGCTACTGTGCAGCTATTTGGGATTTGTGGAGCCATGCCAATCATTTAATCAAATCCCACATTTTCCTGTTTAACTAATGGGGTTTTATGTTCCTTCTGACTATATTGCTTATCCACAAGCGTTGCTGCAGTAGAAATGCTGGGATTGCTTTAGCTAAAAAAATCCTTTTTCTTGAGCATTTTTATTTTGAACTGCTCCAGCTACAGACAGAGAGAGAGAAAAAAAGATTCCTTATCTCAGCGGTTGTCCCTGACACTCTTTAGATCTGTCCACCTTATATATTACTTCCCCCTATGCATTAGTCCCACATGTCATCACACACACAGCACTGGTGTAGAGATTCCATAGTTTGCAGGAGGTCAGGTCCGACTAGGAACTCTTAGCTAGGATTTCCTTTAAAACAGAAAAAATAACAGCTCCAGGTATTAAATCTTGGTATGTCATGGAGCAGAGGAAAAATATTAATCATTTTTACTAGGGTTTGCTCTGATACAGACCATCATCATCCAGTCCACAAATCCTTTTTATTCTCCAGTATTGTTATCTATTTGTAATTACAACACTGGAAAAAATACTAGTTCACAACACCTCCTTGTAACATGTTATTGTGGAGTACCTTACAGGTGGCGCTGTCTTCACCTCAAACACAGTGGATTCATCCTCTTAAAATCCCATCCAAAGATAGTTGCTTTCAGGAGGCTGTAGTTCTGTGCCAACTCCTCATCTGCACCCTAATAAGCCTGAGCTCCCCTCTTAGGAAAGGGGCCAGTCTGGAAGGTCAAGCCTCCATCACCCACCTGCCAACCATGAACACCCTCTCAACAGTTAACCATGTCTCCAGCTCTTCCTCAGATTCCCAGTCAGGCAGCCCATGTTGGGATTTACACATGATCTGCTTTGGCCTCTCTGCTCCTCAAGGTTTGAGACCATCAGTTTTTGGAAGTTGTGCCCCAAAGTTATTACTAAGAAATGATAAAACATAAAGCACCGTGCCTTCTCATGTGTTTGTTCAGCACCTGTCGAAAGGGGGCCTATTCCTGATTGGGCCTTTGAGTACCACTGTAATATAAGTAATCATGAGAAGCATCTATAGAGATGGAGTAGGGTATTTTATCCCTACCAAAGACACAAAGCCTATGAACCTACTTGATGGCTGGTTTATAAAAATGTGTATGTCCATCCACTCATGCAGGAGATGCAAAGATTCTGCAGTGGACATCATTTTACAATGCTATCCACCCAAAATGGATTTAACTGATTTTTTAAGTGCACCCCCAAATTCTCTGCACAACCGTCTGTCAAGCAGCTTCTTCTGGGGAAACAAGTGGTGGCTGGGTGGTAGAGGAAAAGGACAATTCATCTGTCTGCTATGCTCAGGATTGGGACTATGGGTTGAGCTGAAATAATGGATGCTGCCCCATCATGAGTTTGGAACCACTGGGTCTGTAATAAGTATGGGATAGGATACAGAGGGACCTAG
Source organism: Dermatemys mawii (assembly GCA_007922305.1). Classification (NCBI taxonomy): domain Eukaryota; kingdom Metazoa; phylum Chordata; order Testudines; family Dermatemydidae; genus Dermatemys; species Dermatemys mawii. The sequence goes on from ML677383.1 coordinate 437,625, forward strand.
ACAAATTAGAGGATTGGGCTGAAAGAAATCTGATGAGGTTCAGCAAGGACAAGTGCAGAGTCCTGCACTTAGGACAGAAGAATCCCATGCACTGCTACAGACTAGGGACTGAATGGCTAGGAAGAAGTTCTGCAGAAAAGGACCAAGGTGTTACGGTGGATGAGAAGCTGGATATAAGTCAGCAGTGTGACCTTGTTGCCAAGAAGACTAATGGCATTTTGGGCTGTAAAAGTAGGGGCACTGCCAGCAGATCGAGGGACTTAATCGTTCCCTTCTACTTGAGATTGGTGAGGCCTCATCTGGAGTACTGTGTCCAGTTTTGGGGCCCACACTAGAAGAAGTATGTGGAAAAATTGGAAAGAGTCCAGTGGAGGACAACAAAAATGATTAGGGGGCTGGAGCACATGACTTAGGAGGAGAGGCTCAGAGAACTGGGATTGTTTAGTCTACAGAAGAGAAGAATGAGGGGAGATTTGATATCTGTTTTCAATTATCTGAAAGGGGGTTCCAAAGAGGATGGATCTAGACTGTTTTCAGTGGTACCAGATGACAGAACAAGGAGTAATGGTCTCAAGGAATGAAGAAAGTAGAATCTGAGGGGGCATGTGACCCTGCGTGCCCCACACCTCATGCATCACCTCTGCTCTAGGTGGTACTACAACACTGCTATTAATAATAATAAATAATAATAATAATAATATGTATTATTTAGTTTATGGATATGGCTTTAATTTGAATTTCTTTCTGTTTATGTGGGGTTTTTCTAATTCTGTTGTGGTTTTGAATTCACTTTACAGAGAGAGATACACCTCTGCTCACATGGGAATGTAAGATCCAGAGTGCATTTTAAACTTGAAGGGTCTGCTTCTTTCCCACTCACATTGACAGGTTTTTACACAAGTGAAGTGTCAGATGTTTGTGGAGTTATTCCTAGCTTATTCCAGTGTAAATTGGGCACTGATGGTCCAGTCTGCTGTCCATCAAATTGGTGTAAGCTCAGTAATTCTATTAACTTCAGTTGTGTCATTTTGAACTTACAATAATTCAACCAAGGGCAGGATTTGTCTTAAACTTACAGGAACACAGCAATGAGGAGACTGGATTTTTAACAGGGACACTGGGCCACATTTCATCCAGGTGCCTCAGTTGATAGCAGTGGTTTTGCACAGGTGTAACTGAATATATTTGATCATTGTTTTTGGGTAAGTAAAATGTAGGAAATAATTCTCTATGATAAATTTTGTGACTGTGTTTACCTTGCTGGGGGTGAGGAAATCTCTCTTTCTTTATGTTAGAAGAAAAATAAGTCTATGAAAAAATAGAGCAGAATAACTGTAATTGAAAAGATACAGAAAAATAGACCAGTGATTATCTTTTTCACCAAGACACCACTTTGTTAATTACAATGCATCAAAGGCATGAATGAGCCTGCAGCACTGGAGACAAAAAGATAGCAATCAAATTAGGGATGATAGTGCTGTGCTGTCATGTTCAATATTTTAAATCCTAAAGAGGAATCTTCAGTGAAATGCTTGTATGACTGGGATGCAAACGTAATGTCATTCAGATAAGGCTTTAAAGATTAGTTAGACTGAGCTAATTAACAGTGAAGCTTATAATGCATTTTTATTAGACATGGGTGAGAGACATGAAGTTTAGATAGGATATGAAAGTTCCCAAAGTTTGAGGATTTTCAGTTAAGGGACCTCTGTTCAGTCTATTCTATAGGTTGCCACAAGGTTCAGATCTGGAAGCATCCAGATCCAGACATTTTCCCAATGTTTGGGGATGTTTGCATCTAGGGATATGGTACATTTTTGTTTATTACTATGTCAAATTTTATACTTTCTGAAGCACTATTGATTTCAATTGATTAACACCCAGAACATGAGTTTTAATGCAATGACTTCTATTGTGATTTAGCTATAAAATGGATGGCCTCGGGGTGAAAAAATCCCGTCTTCTACGTATTTTATAGCATATGAATAAAGATACTGGAGGAAAAGCAAAACTAGGGTAATTACATTTTAATTATATGTTCAGGATAAACATATTGTAAAAATATGATCTGGCAGCAAAACAAGAGGATCCTGACATGTGAGATTCTGTGTAGACAACAAATCATTTGACAAATTCAATCTGCTTTGGTTCCTTTTGCTAACTAATCTATGCAGCAGCTCTAGTGAGTTACTAGATTTCAAAAAATACATTGCAAGCTCCTGATGTGTATGCACTGCTGATTATGCATTAGGAGAAAGGTTATACTTTGCTTAGGGGCAAGCTAAATCCAGCTTTATTGGCATGCTCTTGTAAACGCTCTGAAGATCAGTGGTGAATTAAAGTTTCAGTGCTATTAAAGGAACATTGACAATCTTTAAGAAACATCTGAAGTACTAAAGCAGATTCCTTTTACATGTTGATGGATATAGAACATGTTGTTTCACTATGTGCAAAGAACAAACAGATCCTTTCGGTCTGAATAACATATTTTTAGATTAATAGAACAACAAAAGTAACTTTCCCCATAGAAAACTCATGGTGTGTGTCTTCTCTGACCCTGTGGGTTGGTCTAAGAACACATCAGACAATGGGAAAGAGCTAGCTATTTAAAGATGCAGTTCACCATCCGCATCACAGTTTCAGACACCAAATGAACATGGCAAAGATTTTCTTTCAAAGGAGTCCTGTCAAATGAGTACCACAGTGTTCTGCTGGAAAGGCAGAACAATGGGGCTAAGGGTACTGCTTATGTTGAACTAAGTGAACTGATGTTCAGATCTGCTGTGGCAAACTCTTCATTCTGTGTGATATAGTGTGATGTTAAATAATTTTATATAGCATCTTTCCTCTACAAGCAGTCTTTCAAAAATGCTTTATAAGTTGAAAAGTGCTGAAGGACCTCCTTTTCCTCTCCTATTACAGAGATAAATCATACTGGGCTCTAGTACATTTCAGCCACTTGGCCACTGCTTTGGAAATCAAGAGACATTCTGTATCTAGGAGGCGTTGACATCTTTACGGTGCCTTTTCATCAAGGCTTGTATTCATTTAGCACATACACTTGGGCACACACTACCATGTTTCTCCACTGTATGTGGATTGTGAGTAAGCGTGTATGGTTCTCATTCATACAGAAAAATTCCTGCTTGGGCTCATACCCATTACCAACAGATCATTTATTTCCAGCATCCATATCACACTGGGTTGGGTTCAAGTTCTAATGTGCATTTGGCCAGTGTCTTTAGGTATCTCCCTGTCCTGCTTGTTCTGCTCCATGCTATTACAGGCTTTTACACTCATCCTGGAGGGCTGTAGCCTGTGACTGGTGTTTGCTATGATATATTCATGTTGTTGTGAGACTTTCCATGCACAGAAGTCTGTCTCTGGCTAAACAGATTATTAGGTTTGTTTGTTATTTTCTTTGCCCATTGCTCCCTTGAGACATTCTGTGCCCTTCTTTCTGATCCTAGAGGGGCAGAGTAGACTATGTCAAGCTGTAGCCTGTGCTGGCTGCACGGTCAATATTCTTCACAAGTGTGTGCATGTGTGTGATTTTGTATAACTTGTGAGATTTCTGGTGCACAGTACTGAGCACTGAGTGTCGCAAGGGTGCTTTCCGCTGCAAGTGGGGACAGCTAGGTTCCATGAGAATGGCTTCCCAGGGCCATTTTCCCCCCACAGACAGAGCTAAATTATACCCCTCCTGCCTGTGTGCATGTAGGGGTGGGGTGGGGAGAGGGTGCAGAAAGCCCATCCTATCTCAGTACACCACCTACAGAGAGCCAGAAGAGCATGAAGGGGATGGGACAGCTTGCTGGAGTGAGGAGGATCTCCCAATGCACCACTAGAGCTGGACTGGGGAGCAAGCAGTGCTCCCAGGGCTCTATCCCCAGTATCCAGGAAATATAACGCCTCAAGATACTCCTGCTCAAGCACCTCCACAATGTCCCTCAGTCTCACAAGAGGCATAATAGAGCCGTCTGATGGGCTCTCTCTCATATGGTAGCATTTGGTCCTGAAGCGATACTCTTCAAAGCACCATTTCTCCCTGTCAAGCCGTTCCACATCTAAGGTGAGAAGCTCCTTTACAGAATCACTTCTACTCTCAGGCAATCTTTTTAAAGTATATAATATTGTTAGCAAAACTCGGTAAAGACTCCTCTAATTTTTCATCATGTGCTTTCATGCTATTTGCCACGAGACCTGTGGGAATATAACTTAATGTCTATAAGCATGGGAGATGCCTGGTTTTCGCCTTCCTTCACAGGGGAAAAAAAGTTTTGTTTGTTTTATTTTTTAAAGGAGAATGGAGGAAAGTCAGCCTTATGCTTTACAGCTATGAGGCGGGTACAGCAAGTTGGGGGCAGAGTTATCGGGTTGAAGAATAAAGCTCAGTTGATATAATAGCTGCATCAGCATCCATGTCTGTGCAATAGCAGCTCGGGTGAACAAAATAATGGGGGAAAAAACCAGAAGAGCACAAAAAGGAAAAAGGGCCAAGTAACTAGTGATTTTGGGTGCGTCAGTTCTCAGGCACCCAACTGGATTCGAGAAAGTGCTGAGTGCCCATCTTTTGAAAAATCAGCCCCCCTCTGAGATGTCTCAACATGGACACCTCAAAATCGAGGCATTCAAATCGTGAGTCATTTAAAAAAATCTTGGCCATGTAAAGAAAGGAAAAAAACAGCTAAACTCAGCAACATAGGGGAAAGCTACAGAGCTATCAGCTATAGTGGAACAGTCAGAACTCAATCCTGACTTCACTTACATCACAAAATCAAATGATGCCACATCTACAGGGTGGGCACCAAGGGATTATAGAGAAAAAATACATTTTTTCAGTGAAGGATCTGGTTTTCCATGATCGACACATTAGTTTACAAGTAACATAAAGTTTGGATTCTGTATCTTGCTAACACGACAAACACAAAATTAGAGTCACAAAAATGAGAATGATCAAACTATCCCAGAGGCAATTGATGGAAGTACATGCAAAATTGTGTAGCACTTTCCCAAAAGGTGTTCTAGTTGGTGCGTGTTCACAGTACTTTGAAGCAGAAATAAATTTTGTATTAAAGTTAATGTTTAAAATGAAAATATACACAAGTTAAGAAGGAAGGAACTATACATCTGGGGTCAGGCTTGGATTATGAGGGATTACAAGTATCAGTTACAAGGTTCATGAGGTACATACATATCACATAATCAGCATAGATCCAGATTGGAGTGTGGGAGATTTTAAAGTGTCAGTGGATAAGTGGGCTTGGGTATGCCACCCATGGAATGTATTAAAAGTCCAAGTCAGTAGTGGTGTGGACAATAAATACATTGGTAGGGTGCGTCCCTTGGTTCCTCAGGGAAGAAAATGGGTTATTTTCCCTGGTCGGAGGTCTCGATTACTCGACCTAGTACTGACGGTGGCCCATGATATGTTTTATGTCGATGTCTCTCGACTACCTGATGGCGTCAGACTAATACATTCTATGGCAGCTAACATGAGGTTCCAACTGCTGGATAAGACACTTTCCGTACTTAGAATTCCAGAGATAATGAAAGTGGAGATAACCTACCATTCCCTTTCAGGAGCAGAAATTTAAGAACTTTGCCAGATGTGCAGGGTTTCACCACAATAAGATTCAAGCCTAAGTCAAATGAGCAAGTCAAGTGATTTACCACAAAAAGCCTATTAGGAAAGGTATTCTAGCTGCACATTGGGAAGAACTGGAGACAAGACATATAGACATTTCTATTCCACTATAGAGCTATGTCTCCTAGTATTAGCAGACTGTCCCTTGCAAGTATCATTTTCAACAGCAATATTCAGACAAAGTTACTTGAATATTCTCCACCACACAGGATAAGAAAAAAGACTTGGAAGCATGATGAGAAAACAACAGAGACTTCACTTCTCAGGAGATCTGCTCTTCGGCAAACAGAAGAAAAGGAAAATGACTTATCCTATTCAGTGCAAAACTCATGGAAGCAACTGATATTAATGGCCAGAGTCTGATACTCTTACTCATATTAGGAAGCATTTTATTCCACATGTGGCCCAATTGACTTGAGTAGTACTATTTATAGAGTAGGGGCTGGATCCACAACGAGACATAGGGACTTGCAGGGCTCCTAAGTTCTAGGCATTTTGCCACCCTGTGGAATTCACAGCCCCGAGTTAGGCACATAGACTCCCTGTACAATTCATGAGGATAGTTAGGCACCTTAGGAAGGGATCCACAAAAGCCAGTATGCTCAGTGTGGAGCTGCCTAATCTGGCCAATAGAAAATGCCTAGAAAAGTGATGTGATCTAAGACCTGTCCTTCATATGGACATAGGCACCTAACTTTGGGTTGGAGCTAGGCACCTCCATCTGCTTGGGTTTCTCAGCCAGAACCTTCTCCCGGAGTTAGGAACCTAAGCCCTTTCTTGCAAACCATGACACTGCATAAAGAGGTAACAGTGGCATCCCTCTTTAACTGTTAGCCTGGTGGTTACAGCACACATCCAGTGGTGGAAGACCCTAGTTCAGTTCCCCTGATCTTCTTGAGGTAGAGAAAGAACTTGACCTCGGGTCTCCCCACTTCCAGGAGACTACCTGTGAGCTATTTAGGTTGCTCTCATTCTCTCCTGTTAAAGCTGTTCCACTGTGCATAAATAACTAAATAAGCTTTGAAGTAGGAAGCCTGTGTCTCCTACATCCCAGGTAAGTGCACTAACCAATGGGCTCTAGAGTCATTTTGGCCCAATGCACATTTAAGTATTTATACTAGGGGTCAGCAACCTTCGGCCAGGGGCGCATCAGGGTAATCTGCTGGAGGGCCGTGAGACATTTTGTTTGTATTGACCGTCCATAGGTGTGTCTCCCTGCAGCTCCCAGTGGCTGCAGTTCACCGTTCCCGGACAATGGGAGCTGTGGGAAGCGCTGGTCAGCACATCCTTGTGGCCCACACCTTTTCCCACAGCTCCCACTGGCTGGGAATGGCGAACCGCAGCCACTGGGAGCTGCAGGGGGCCATGCCTGCAGATGGTCAACATAAACTAATTGTCTCGCAGCCCGCCAGCAGATTACCCTGATGGGCTGCATACCAAAGGTTGCCGACTCCTGATTTATACACATTAGAGCAGCTTCAACAGTTGAGACTGAGCAAATCTGCACAACCCAGCGGTTAGGACACTCTCCTGGGAGTGAGAAGACTCCATTCATGTTCTTTCACAACATTAGGTAGAGAAGGAAATTGAACCAGAGTCTCCCACCTCCGGGGTGAGAGCACTAATGACTGGACTGAAAGTTGTAAAGGGGATACCTCCTTCTCCAGCATTTTCTGAGGGATAAAATCTGGTAGGCGGCTTCTGAGACATCTTACTCGATTGATAGATAGGGGATTATACAGAGTAAGTTGTCAGAGTCTCGGTCAAATGATCCATGGTTACACCATGGAACAGAGGCCAAAAAAATCACAGGGATTGAAAAAAAGATCAGCATCAAAATGCAAGAAAAAATTCTGCTGTCAAAAAGTCAATTTTCATCACGGAAGAGGCTTGTCTTTTTCAAGATATCATCTGAACTGCCTTTCAGACTCAGAGAGAAGAATGTATCTAAAATGTTTTATTCTTGAATTTGTGCATGTGTGATACTCTGAGGGAGTTATTTCAGAAAGTGTTTTGGGACTACTTAACACTTCTCCAATCTTAAAGAAGCAGATGTAACATTACTGGAAGTCACCAGGTGGTGCTATTACAGATAGTGAATTCAAAGGAACAAAGTGGGTTATCCTGAAGTTAAATCTTGGGGAAAACACTGTTTGACAACTGAGCATATCTCCAGCAAAGTCTGTTCTGCCTGAATATCTCCTTCTGACTAGATTATTTTTAGATGTAACTGCTGCCAGGTTATACCTGCTCAAGAGAACAAAATATTGGATGGGGCCAAAACAGTACACCAGAGACAACAATTAGACATGATTCTCATTCTCAAGGCTATGAGTAACTCTCAGTGAGAATTATTTGTAACCCACATTAGAGGAATAGTGCCCCCTCTTTTTGGGGGTCCTATTTATTCCAAGTGAGAGCAGGATTTGACTGTAAAGGGTAAAAGGAGAGTAGTGAGAAAGGAAAATGATTTCTTCTCTAATTTGCTGAGGAACGGATACTCACTCTCAACCACCACCCTCTCCTGTCAGACCCAGCTGTCTTTCAAGTATCCTGACTCAAGACACTGGCATCTGACATGGTCAGTCAGCAGTGGCAAACAGATATTTAGAATAGTTCTTGCTAGCTATAGCCATCCATCCATCAACATTTGGAGTAATTCACTCACAGATGTTCCCCACAATGGGAGAGGGACGACTGTCACTAATTCTAATCAGTCCTCCATAACAAGCTGAATCAATAAGCTCTTACCTCACCCTTACTCTGAATTACTCCCGGAGTTTATTTCAATATTCTTCTTCTTTGCTAGTATTTTTAAATTAGATACAGATGGTAGCATCTGCTTCAAGCACTTCATGTACTGTTAGCCCTAAAGCAGGTCTTGCTCACTTCAGTTGATTCAATGGAGGGAAAAGAGGAAGATGAACGTGATACCCAGGGCCCCTGAGGTATGGTCACCAATATTGCTAATGGCAATTGGCCTATTCGCATAGACTGCTCTGCTTGTTGTGACAAAGCTCCAAGTCTGTCCTTGTGGGTCCTGCGCTTTCTGGCAGATTTAGGGGCCTCAGAAACTCATCTAGGCCCCAGAGTGACCTCCCTTTCTCAGTATAATTGGCAAGAGTCACCACCTAGTGAGTTACCTTCATCACAGGCCAGTATGGAAGATGAAAAAGGGGGGAGCCCGGGCCCGCCCTCTACTCCGGACTCCAGCCCAGGGACCCTAATAGTATCAGCTAAGATGGCTGACCTTTTAGGCACAAAACACAATACAATTCCCTGGGCTACTTCCCCACAGCAGTCCCTGCTTCTTCAAACTCCACTTGACCCTTACCTCAGGGCCTCCTTCCTTCTGGATGATATGTTGTCCACCACTCAGTCTCACCAACAGCACAACCTCCTTCCACAGCTCCTGACACCCACAGCCCACCTGACTAACTGGGAGGTTTTTATCTGGTTTCAGCCAGTCCCTGATTGGCTTCAGGTGTCCCAGTTAGGCTAGCTGTTTCTACTCCTTTCTAGAAGGTTCTTAATTGGCCCCAGGTGTCTTGATTGGTCTGGAGTAGCCTTTGTTTGGCTATCCAGGGAACAAGGACCTGCACATCCTAAGGCTGATATACCTGCCTTCCAGCACTCTCCTATACCCTTCTGGTCTGACTCCGTCACATTGTGTAAAGACATAATGTATCCCTACAGTGCAGCAGCCTTGCAAACTTTGACTCTCCCACTCACCCATCCAAGAAAAAGGTTATTCATTTTAGATGAGTAAAGTATCATCATTGGGTAAAGGTGGGTGTGTAGATTTTGTGCCTGGACTGGTACTTCTGAATGAAAATTTTGTAAGAGTGCCATAAAGTTTAACATCTTGCATAGTACACTCAATGCTTCTATATATCTGTGTCTGTCTATAAAGGAAGAGTGAGAGGGTGAGATTGTTTGCAGGGCTCAGACAAATCTGACTGAAAGTGTTGGAAACGTCAGACTACAGTGTGTATTTTGTTCATACGTGCTAGGAGGAGGAGTAATCTTAGAAATATGCACTACAGAATGAGGTGATCACACAGAATACTTTTGCACTACACACTGTTATTGAGCATAGTATTTCATCTGTTCTCTTGCTTTAAGAGTACATTAGAAGCCCTGACGGTGTGTGGGAAGCTCTGGTTCTGAAGAGTTCTGAGTGCAGCAAAGATTGATTTGAAGATGCAACCCATGGCACTGAATGTAATGAAATGCTGCAACAGTATTGGAAACTGCAAAATCTATTAAGTCCTGTTGTTATGGCAGCCTTTCGGGGAGCAAAAAGCTAAATGATTTGGAGCAATTTGATGATAATATCTAGAGTGACCAGACATCCTGGTATTATTGGGACTGTGCTACTATTAGGGGCTTTATCTTATGCACACAACTATCACACACACACCTCAAAAAAGTGTTTCAATTTTTCCCACTTGCTATCTGGTCATCCTAATGATATTTAATTCAAATTCTCCAGCAACCATCCTTTGAGGAATACAAACTAGACTAAACAAAATAGAGAAAAATTCTTCAGTCTTTACTTGGGTTTAAGTAAAACTCCCTTTAATAAATCAAGAGCAAACAAAAGTTATGCCAACAAGCACGTATTTGTAATTTCTCAACATGATGTACTGTTTTGTTTTGATAGCACTGATATAAACCAGTAGGCAACAACTATACCTAAGAATGAGTTTTAGGTGAAATTCAGTCACAGGGGAAAGGTTTTATTTGGTGGTGTGCTTAGCTTAAAAAAACAAAGTTCATAGTTGACAGTAAGCATTTCTTTCACAGGCTACCTGTTTAACTTAACTGACTCTCAGCAGAACTTATGCATCTAAGTTTTTTGGATGTTCTTGAAAATCCCTCTCTGAATGTATGAACATTTACTTCTTGGATGAAATTCTTATTCACAACTGTGATGCAGTTCTTTTTAGGTGCTGAGCATGAATTACGTTAAAAGTCAATGGATATGTCTACATGGTTGCTCAGCTAAAAATAGCAATGTAGATATTGTGGCATTGCTGATGGCTGTAGCTAGCTGCCTGAGCTCAGACCCCAGGAGTTGGGTGGGCTTGGACTCAGGCAGCTATCCCAAGCCAGTGATAGTATTGCAGTGTCCACACTGCTATTTTTAGCGTGCTAGCTTTAGTTGGGCTGGTGGGAGTTTGTCTGTCCCCATCCCAGGAATCACACCTGCTAGCTGCAGTGTAGACATACTCAGTGAGAGTTGTGCTCTCAAGTCGCTTATGTCAAGCATACCTAGCAAGAATATCTGTAATAGCTATATCTAGTTATTCTCATCAATGATACAAGATTAGGAGGAAAGAGAGAAACCTCAAGAGCAACAAAAGCATCAAACACTGACAAGTCTTTCTATAGTCTCGCTCTATCTGTACTACAAGCTCAACAAATGTAGTTTTTAATATAAATCTGGAAAGTTTATCATAGCACCATACACATGCCCATATGTCATGAACCGTGATAGCACAATGTCTCTCTCTAACAATACACAGAAAAACACAATTATTCATCTTAGAACTCAAAACGTGAACACACACTACTGGAACCAAAAAGCGTACAAAAAGGAACAAACAGATGCCTACATATTATTAATGTATGCAGATGATTCTGCTTACAATTAAAAATCTAATTTCCAAACCACCAAAATCATTTGACATTATATCAAAAGCTGGAAAAGCATCAGATTATAAAATATATTGAACAAATCAGATGTACTTCCCTTGTCAGAATGCTGTCTAAAATTTTATTAGCCTCTTGGAATTAGAGCCAGAAAAACACAATTTATATACAGCTCAAACTGACTAGTGGCTTGACTGGCATAATCAAAGACAAAATGGAATCAGCAATCTAAAGCCTGCAATGAATTAGTGCTATAAAAATCACTGTTTGACAACTGAAAACATTTTTGTCTGGAGGGGTGGGGAGTAGTATGGTTAAATGCTGTCAGTTCATATTCCAGTAACCTAGGGAAAAATTATTCATTTGATCTAATTAAAAGCTGAGATTAAAACTCTGAAAATCTACAGAAAAAAGAGCTACGAAATTCAACTTCACCCAAAGCTGTTGGGATGTCAGAAAATATTTCCTATTGTTGACATCTACAGTAGCAGGCTATGAAATAGTGTCTGAAAGGAAGAGGTGAAAGACCTATAATTTGAGTCCTTTAAAACTGGACAAAGTAGAAAGCTGGAGAACATACTTTTAGGAAACATTCCTATATTGGCAATGGAAGACGATCTAATAGCGCCTTTCCAGTTTTAAGAAGACCTAGTCCTATATTGCGATCTGCTAGCATAGACTTTTGCACTTATGCAGAGTTCCACTGAAGTCAGTGTTGGGTGAAGGAGTTTACACTTGCAGTTCCAAATGCAAGGCCAGGGCCTGAATCACTATGTGACATATACATAATGCTGAAATGAAATTGATCACTTGCCCTGGAACCACATGAACAATGGGACATGGAAAATAAGCATATTTTATATATAAAATACATATGTATTACCCAGACTTACAAAGTAAACAAAACTGTTTGCTAGATATGGGGCAAATTCTGCTCTTCATTCAATCCAGAGTAGCTCCATTGACATCACTAGTTACTCTACATTTAAACTACTGTCACTGAGAGCAAAATTTGACTTGGGGACTTGATTTTATTTTTAATTTAGATTTGTATTAAAGTGTGAAACTTCTTAATGCTATACAGCTTTGTTGCTATACAGTCTGACTCTGGTGGTTTGTTATAATATTATTTATTATGCAGATCTATCACCTCTCTCTGATGTCTCCACTGCCCCGTATATATATTATTTGTTTGTCTTACAGTAACACCCGAAGGCCCCGAATGAGACCAGGGCTCCATTGTGCTACTAGACACTGTACACCAGGCGTCGGCAACCTTTCAGAGGTGGTGGGCCGAATCTTCACCTAGTCAGTCCTTTGCATGCCAGTCCGGAAGGGGCGGGGCTTCGGGCAAAAGGGGAGGGGCTGAAGGAGCCAGCAGGGGGAACCCCAGAGCGGGAGTAGGCTGAGTGCCTCAGCTCACCTGCTTTGGGGTTTTCCTCGCAGGCTCCTGCCAGCTGGGGTCTCACTGCCTGCCCCAGTCAGCTCCCAGTGCTAGCCTGGGTATAGGAAACCCAGGCTGACAGCAGGCTGGCAGGAGCCTGAGGGGGAAACCCCAAAGCGGCGCGGGCTGAGTGCTCAGCCCATGCCACTTTGGGGTTCCCCCACTGGCACCTTGCCAGCTGGGGTCCCCTACCTGCCCCACTCAGCTGGCAGAAACCCGCGGGGGAAACCCCAAAGCGGCGCGCACTAAGCGTTCAGCCCGTGCTGCTTTGGGGTCCCCCCCACTGGCACCTTGTCAGCCGGGGTCCCACCTGCCCCATTCAGCTCCCACTGCCAGCCTGGGTATAAGGAACCAAAGCTGGCAGCCGGAGCTGAGTGGGGCAGGTGGCGGCTGGCAAGGTGCCAGCGAGGGGAACCTCAAAGCCGAGGGGGGGCTGAGCTCTCCCCGTGTGCCAGCCTAAATTAGCTCGCATGCCATGTTTGGCACACGTGCCATAGATTGCCGACCCCTGCTGCACACACACAATAAAAGATGGGCTCTGCTGTAAAGAGTTTACAGTCTCAATATACAAAGGATGGGAGGGTAGAGATGGCCCTGAAACCAACTTAGCCAAAGCCACACAGAGGGTCAGTGACTGTGCCAGGAAGAACCCAGGCTTTCTGAGTTCCAGTCCAGTGCTCTACACACTCTGCCTCTATTGTAAAAAGGAGGTCCCCTGGCATAGGTACTTCCCCATCATACTCTGTTGCTAAATGCAAAGGAATTATTTACAGTTGCTTCTTTGCAATTTCCTGACTCCTTTGATTCCTACATTCTGTACTGTAGTGGCCTGGCAACTCATTATCGTACGGTGGCTCACGGGACTGGACAGCTGTCACCGGAAAGAAAAACAAATAATGGGATTTTTATTTTGAGACTAAGACAACTCAGCCGATATTGATTTCCCAAAGTGATATCAGAAAAATAGGTCAAAATTGAGTCCTTTCTCAGGTTTTGTGGAATTACATTCATTTAGCTATTTCATTCTTTAAGAGAACACCATTGGCCCACAATGTTTATTATTTACAGTATGCCTCATTTAGTAACATGAAAATTAATTGCCAAATTCCCACCCAGCTCACAGGCCTGTGCATTTAATGCTGTTCTTTTTTTATTGTCTGTGGTATGTAGACTTAAAGAAGACTGAAAATGGTTAGGTAGTGCGTATTACCCAGTGCAGAACGAGTGTATTGTACTTGAATTGAAGACAATGCAGAAAGAGAACTTTCTTGGACTGCCCCAATTGTAGGTAGATATACACTACTGAGCCTCAGGCACATGGAGGGAAATAATAGGCAACCTAATTTAATACAGAATAAGATACGCTAACTCTCACTGCCTTCAGTATAATGCCTTGCTATACAAATGTCTACACAGCTTGGAAATCATCTTTATGTAGGGTTTGGAATAGCAAATTAAATCAAGTTTGAAAGGACAGGAACCACAGTGTCAAATTCTGTCAGGGTCAACCTGGTCCTTCTAAGCACAGTTGGTATCAAATCACAACTCCATATTCAAACAGAACCTGAATCTTGAGGCTCTGACCTAGCTCTGCTTCCAAGGCCGATAACTGTGACATTTTTCATGAGACCCCCCAAAACCAGTGAGTCTAATCTCATTTATATGTAAATCAAGATTAACACTCACATCAAAGTAAAAATGCCATAAAATTGATTGGAGAGATCAGAATTAGGTTCTGAGGTCCTAGCTAATCTGTATGGAACTACACATGACACACCCTAGTCATGCTGGAAAGTAAAAGAATACCATGGGATAAAGGCTGTACTAGAAAAGAACAGAATGGATATTAAAGATGCCATGGCATTTTTGTAAGAATTTGGGTTTTCCTTTCTGTCCTCACCCAGTATTTCCCCTCTCACACTGTTACGTGTGCCACTATTATTGGTTCCCTCCCTCTCACTCTAGTGGTGGCTGCACGTTAGCGGTGTTGTATGTAAATAGCTTGTATTTTGGATTCCCACAGGAAAAAGCGTGTTTATCTTTTAAAAGTTATGGAAGATGGGAGAGATTCCAAAGGACTGGAAAAGGGCAAATTTAGTGCCAATCTATAAAAAGGGAAATGAGGACAACCCATGGAATTACAGAACAATCAGTTTAACTTCTGTAAATGGAAAGATAATGGAGCAAATAATTAAGCAATCAATTTGCAAACATCTAGAATATAATAAGGTGATAAGTAACAGTTCATATGATTTTTCAAGAACAAATTATGTCAAATGAAATCTGATAGTTTTCTTTGACGAGGTAACAAGCCTTGTGCATAGGGGGGAAGTGGTAGATGTGGTATATCATGACTTTAGTAAGGCTTTGATACTGTCTCACATGATTTTTTCATAAACAAACCTAGATGGAGCTACTATAAAGTAGGTGCATAAGTGGTTGGAAAACCATTCCCATAGAGTAGTTATCAGTGGTTCACAGTCATGCTGGAAGGGAATAATGAGTGGGGTCCCACAGGGATCAGTTCTGGGTCTGCTTCTGTTCAATATCTTCATCAATTATTTAGATGCTAGCATAAAAATTACACTTATAAAGTTTGCGGACGATACAAAGCTGGGAGGGGTTGCAAGTGCTTTGGAGGATAGGATTAAAATTCAAAATGATCTGGACAAACTGGAGAAATGGTTTGAAGTAAACAGGATGAAATTCAATAAGGACAAATGCAGAGTATTGCACTTAGGAAGGAACAATCAGTTGCACAGATACAGAATGGGAAATAACTGCCTAGGAAGGAGTACTGCAGAAAGGGATCTGAGGATCATAGTGGACCACAAGCTAAATATGAATCAACAGTGTAACATGGTTGCAAAAAAAGCAATCATTCTGGGATGTATTAGCAGAGTGTTGTAACTAAGACATGAGACATAATTCTTCTGCTCTGGTATGCACTGATTAGGCCTCAACTGGAGTACTGTGTCCAGTTCTGGGAGTCATATTTCAGAAAAGATGTGGACAAATTGGAGAAAGTCCAGAGAAGAGCAACAAAAATGATTAAAGGTCTAGAAAACATGAGCTATAAGGGAAGACTGAAAAAACTGGGTTTGTTTAGTCTGGAAAAGAGAAGATTGAGAGGGGACATGACAACAGTTTTTAAGTACATAAAAGTTACAAGGAGGAGGGAGAAAAATTGTTCTTCTTAACCTCTGAGAACAGGACAAGAAGCATTGGGCTTAAATTGCAGCAAGGGAGGTTTGGGTTGGACATTAAGAAAAACTTCTTAACAGTCAGGGTAGTTAAGCACTGAATAGTTATATTGCCTAGGGAGTTTGTGGAATCTCCATCATTGGAGATTTTAAGAGCAGGTTAGATAAATATGTATCGGGGATAGTCTAGATAATACTTAGTCCTGCCATGAATGCATGGGACTGGACTAGATGACCATTTGAGGTCCCTTCTAATCCTATGATTCTTTGATAAACATAAAATAATATTAAACTTCTCAAGGTAATGGACCAGATCTTCAGTTGGTGGAACTCAGCTTCAGCTGTGCTGAATTATTGCTGTTTAGGAACTGGTCCAGTATTTTTAATTAATACATAAATGTTTCTAACCTTTTTGTCCATTCCCCACCCCCTTTTTTATAATGTGTGGATGTTACACTTTTATTTTTAATTTTGATTTCAACCAGGATGTTGTCACCAAATGCTAACCTAGTAGCCAGCCAAATAGCTCTCCTGGTTCCAGGATTTTCTTTTCTATGCAAAGAAATAACTTAAACCTAATTTTTCTGCAAGGTATCATTTGCACTAGCAGCTCATATCCTTTTTGGCCTCTTCTCACCTGACAATCATTTCCAACAAGCACCTCTTTTGTTTAGTCATAAGATTCAAGTTTAATAGCTGTTCTCACAGCTGCTACAAATCCTCTTCCTGATTGGACTGCAATGAATACTGCAGCACAGCATAGCACATCCAAGATTTTTCTCCCCCTTCTACCCTGGAGGAAATTCCAGTCACACACATCTCAGAATTGCCTTCTTGACTACACTGTCCACATAGCATCTGAATGCAAGCAACCTCTATTCTCGTGGCCTGCGCTCTGTTGCTGAGCTTCTCTACCATACACACCAACAATGTGTGTTATTGCTTTAGATGGTTTGAGTTCTTGGAAGCGATGACACATCTTGATTTTTGTGTATTTTCTCTACATGTTCCTAAAAATGCCATTAGAGTAGGGCTGTCAATTAATCACAGTTAATCAAGCGATTGACTCAAAACAAATTAACTAAGTTAAAAAAAATTATCATGATTAATCGCAGTGTTAATTGCACTCTTAAGCAATAATTGAATACCAAATTAAATTTATTATAAATATTTTGGATGTTTTTCTATATTTTCAAATATATTGATTTTAATTACAACACAGAATACAAAGCGTACAGTTCTAATTTTATATTATTATTTTTGATTATGAATATTTGCCCTGTAATAAAGATAAACAAAACAAATAATATTTTTCAATTTTCCTCATCCAAGTACTGCACTGCAATTTCTTTAAGGTGAAATTGCAATTTACAAATGTAGAATTATTTTTTTTACATAACTGCACTCTAACAACCAATGTAAAACTTTAGAGCCTACAAGTCCACTCAGTCCTACTTGTTTAGACAATCACTAAGACAAACAAGTTTGTTTACATTTATGGGCCATAATGCTGCCCTCTATTTACTAACACTGCAGCACCAGCTACAACAGTGCCATGTGAACACCTGTTCTCCCTTTCAGGTTATACATATGCATAAGGATTCCAATCCCTTTCCCCTTATACATACTTTCACAGCCCATTAATTTCGGTATGCCTCATTTCTTATTGGCCTTATTTCCTCTTAGTCTCATATGGTCTACATCAATGAACTATCATAGCAACTTAAGGTTATTACAGAATCCCCTGAAATGTTACATTCTACAGTATTAACTGGCACACTGCAGTATATTTTTCAGACTATTGCTGCATAATTTTCAGAACATAAGCACTGAACACATCTTTTACTGTAATCTTACACTTTACTGCAGAGGTGGGCAAACTACGGCCCATGGGCAACATCCAGTCTGCGGGACTGTCCTTCCTGGCCCCTGACCTCCCAGCTGGGGAGGCTACCCCCGGCCCCTCCCCAGCTGTTCCCTTCCCCTGCAGCCGCAGTGCACCATGCTGCCAGCGCTTTGACCCACCGCTCCTGGGCAGCATGGTGGGCATGACTGCCTCCAGCTGGGCTGCGAGGTCCTGCTGCTCTGAGCAGGATGGTAAGGGGGTAGGGACGGCGAAGGGGGGGAAGGGGGGGTTTGGATAAGGGGCAGGAGGTCTCGAGGGCACTCAGGGGATGGGTAACAGGGGAGGTTAGATAGGGTGTGGGAGTCCCGGGAGGTCTGTCAGGGGGCAGGGGTGTGGATAGGGGTTGGAGCATTCCGGGGACAGAAAGCAGGGTGGGTTGGATGGGGGTGGGGTTCTAAGGGATGGTTAGGGCTGTGGTCCAAGGAGGGGGTGGTCAGGGGACAAGGTGCAGGGGGGATGGATGGGCTGGAGGTTCTGAGGGGGGTGGGAAGTGGGAGGGGGCAGGCTTTTTGGGGAGGCACAGTCTTTCCTACCCTGCCCGTCATACAATTTTGCAACTCCGATGTGACCGTTGGGACAAAAAGTTTGCCCACCCCTGCTTTACTGGTACAAAGTTGTCTTTCAGTCAGCTAGTCATGCCAATCTGCTTCAGGCCTACTATCTTGTGTGGCTAAGCTGAATATTTTTCAGGCTGACATATTTCACCTCTATAGCCTAAATATACTTAATATCTTTTATTTTTGGCTAAAGGAGGACAAAGCTGGGAAGAAGAATGTAAGAGGTGGGAGAGATATGGAGTGAAACTCAAGTGAAGAGCCAGAAAGGAGAGGTTTGGCGCAAACATCCAGTCAGCATGGGGCAGAGAAATGCTCAGATTCCCTCTGAGTAGGTTTGCCAGCTTTCTAATTGCACAAAACTAACACTCTAGCCCTACCCCTTCCCTGAGGCCCTGTCCCTTCCCATCCCATGCCCTGAGGCCCCACCCACACTCATTACATTCCCCATCCCTCGATGGCTCACTCTCCCCTACACTCACTCACTTTCACTGGGCTGAGGCAGGGGATTGGAGAGTGGGAGTGGGTATGGGCTCTGGGCTGGCAGTGCAGGCACTGGGGATGAGGAGTTTGGGATGCAGGAGGGGGCTCCAGGATGGAGATGGGGCTGAAGAATTCAGAGTGTGGGAGGGGGCTGAGGATTGAGGCAGGGAGTTGGAGTGTGTGTGGGGGGGTGAGGGCTCTGGGCTGGGGTGTGGGCCCTGGGCTGGGGTTAGGGATGAGGAGTTTGGGGTGCAGGAGGGGAATCCAGGCTGGGACCAAGGGATTTGGAGTGTGGGAGGGGGCTGCGGGTTGAGGCAGGGAGATGGAGTGTGGGAGGTGGTGAGGGCTCTGGCGTGGGGCCCGTGATGAGGGGTTCAGGGTGAGGGAGGGTTCTGGGCTGGGGCAGGGGCTTGGGGTTCAGGAGGGGGTTGCAGGTTGAAGCAGGGTGTTGGGATGCAGGGGGCGTGAGGGCTCTGGTATGGGGCTGGGAAAGAGGGGTTTGGGGTTCAGGAAGGAGATGCAGATTGAATCCGGGGATTGGTGTGCAGGGGAGGTGAGGGCTCTGTCTGGAGGATCAGGCTCTGGGGTGGGTCTGGTGATGAGGGATTTGGGGTGAATGAGGTGATGCCAGGTTTGGGGAGGCTGAAGGCTGGAGAAGGGGGTTGGGCACAGGCTTACCTCGCATGGCTCCCAGTCAGTAGTGCAGCACGGGGGGCTAAGGCAGGCTACCTGCGTGTCCTGGCACCACGTTGCATGGCACCAGAAGCAGCCAGTAAGTTGGGTACTTATAGTTGGGGGAAGAGGAGCCACAAACACTGCTCTCACCCGCTGGCACCATCCCACCAGCTCCCATTGGCTAATTCCCAGCCAATGGAAGTGTAGAACTGGTGCTGGGGTGGGGGTAGTGCGTGGATCCTCCACCTAGGAGCTGGGCCTTTGGCCACTTCAGGGGCACCGCACGATTATCCAGGACAGGTAGGCATTAGCCTGCCTTAACGCTGCATCACTGGTGATCAGACCTTTAATGGTCCGGTCGGCAGTGCTGACCATAACTTCCAGGTCCCTTTTCGACCGGATGTTCTGGTCGAAAACCAGATACCTGGTCATCCTACCTCCGAGACCTCACCTTGACCAGTCCTGGAAGAACACCTCATACAATTCTCTGGGATCCAGAAAACTCAGTTTGTCTCCAGTGTGTCACTCAGGTTACTTTATTAGGCATGTGTAATGGGGCAACTGCTCCACTCCATGAGAAGTTGGGTTAGAACAGGCCAGAGAGGCTGCGCAGGCAGCAGCAAATCAGCAATGGCCTGTGGAGGGCCAATCAGGACAAAGGGAGAGGAAGCCAATCAAGGCCAGGCTGGGTCCTATATAAAGACTGTCTAGCTAAGGAGAAGGTAGTCTGTCCCTGGCTAGCAAGGGAGAAGGACTGACTCCTGAGGCAAGGGAGTAGCACCTTGGACAGAGTAGTGCTGGGTAGACCCAGGGGAGAAGAGAAGAGAAGAGAAGAGAAGAGAAGAGAAGAGAAGAGAAGAGAAGAGAAGAGCTCTGGCCCATTACCTGACAGGTTGCGACCCTGACTAGAAGGCTGAGAGGGTGCAAGAGGCCAAAGGGGAAGTGGCCCAGGGAACACAGTCTAACAAGCGGAGAGAAGGAGGGCAGAGAGGCTGTTGCTAGAGAGTCCCTGGGTTGAGACTCAGAGTAGGCAGGTGGCCCTGGGTCCCCCCAATTCCCGTTGTACCTCACCTGCCTGTGGAGGAGTGGCTGAGAGGGACTGAAACTGACCCTTGAGGTGAGAGGCTAGACTTTGAGGTTGTGGTCAGCCACTGAGACTGGTGACAGGAGACAGGAGCTGTTACCCAGCTCCCCCTCGCCCCAGGAAGGGGGTGAGACTGGAGTAGTGGGTACCACTGGAGGGCAGTGTACTGAAGCAGATGAGGACTCTCTTGAAGCGGATACTGCTGAGTGGGGAGCAACGTGGGTCCCAAAAGAGCAGAACGGAGCAGACAACGGGTGAGACACCACGTGCAGAGGGTGCTCCATGGCTGGCAAGAGATGATTCCCAGACTAAACAGCAGGAGGCATCGTGGTGGTGAGTTTTGATGCCGTTGCAGCATGTAACAGCTCTTTTCCCACTCTAGAACCAGACACAGGGGGTTTAGGTACATGATGATAACACAGTTCCAGTTCATGTCACATGGGTGGGATTGAGGCCTTATGTTTATATACATCTTTCAGAGCTACAGACATCTCTAATTCTTGCATGTAAGGACCAGTCACTTTGCAGATTGTGTATAACAAGTTTATCAATTCAGGGAGTTCTTGCCTGCTTTGTTTACCATAAACATACCCATATTAGTTTAGTTAGTTTCTGCCTCCCTTATGTACGGTAAACATTCACAGTAGGTAGTTGTTTCAGGAATTATTTGTTTTGTTCTGGCTTGTTCAAGCTTGTCTCATGTCAGTTAAGTTAGACCTAAAAGAAAATCTGCTTAGAACTGTAGAAAGTTCTCTAAATGTCTAAAGGTCCCTGCTTTGGCTGCCTTGACTTCTGCCAGCTGGAGTTTCTGGTTGGCTTGGCTGCTCTCTGCAGTTTCTCTCCAAGATACGTGGTTCGAGAAGGGGAGGCACCACTCAGGTTGCCAACTGCCAGGATTGTCCTGGAGTCTCCAGGAATTAAAGATTAATCTTTAATTAAAGATTATGTCATGTGATGAAATCTCCAAGAATACAGCCAACCAAAGTTGTCAACGCTAGGCATCACCTGGGTCCCGGGGCCCCCAGACTGTGTGTCGGTGGAGTCCTCTGCATAGTTCTGGGTTCAGGGAGGTATTGGGGGAGGATGGCCCAAGCTTCACCCTATTTTTCCCTTCCCCTCCGAGGGTAGCAGTCCCACTTTAGCCGCTTTTATCAGGAGTCTGCCTGGCTCTTCTCTGCAGTTTTCCTCCAAGTCCACATGCCAGGCTGAGGGCATTTGACTTAACTGCCGCCTTTTTTCAAATCGCACCTGGCCAGATGTCTTGCAGTCCTTGCCTTGACCTGTCTGCCTCCCTTCCCCTCATCACTGAATGCTCTAATATACGTATTCACCATACTGCCCTTTCCTATGATGAATAAGGGTCTGCTTTCTTGAACTCTTCATTTGACGTCATCTAGACTACTCACTTGCTTAAAGTTAAGTGCATGCATAAGATTTTGCAGGATGGGGTCTGTGGGTTTATATCCCTCTTAGGTGGGATTGAAGCCTTGTGCTGGTCTCTGAACAGTGGTGAATTTCATGCAAAATGTGTAGGTTATTCTGTACACTGATTGCTTCAAACAGAGATCTGCTGGTAAATATCTGCAACCCCCTAAATATGTCACCTTAAACTGAATTATGGATTTATCGACTGTAGCATATGAGGGGATAGGGAGCAGCCTATGCCCCAAGGTAGGTTGGAGAACGGCATTAGGACTGTAGATACTCTGGGGAGCATGGTTTGCAGTGTCTCTTTGTGTCCCTGCTGGATGGACATGTAGTCTGTGCTCCCCTTGCAGCTGCTTATTGGTACCATGGGATGAAGGGCCATGACCTTGTCTAGAAATGTTCTGTAAGGCCACCTAACACTGGAGGCAGCAGTAGCTGCCTATTCCTGCCCAAGCCAATTATGACTTTCTCCTGTGCACGGAATAAACAGGATTTTGGGGCCTTATGTCCTCTCGGTCATGTACTCTGGAGGATCACATGGTTTATCCTATTCACTGGGCTTGATGCTGCTCTCACTGAAGTTAATGGAAAAACACTCTTTTTGAGTGGGAACAGGATGACTTGTTATGCCTCAGAATTACACTGATGTACCTTCACTAGGTGCTTTTCTAAATTAGCAACACAGGGAGTCCAGCAACAATGTCTGTCATGTTTTAGGGTGTTTAATTACTTTCTGTTTCAATCGAACACTTATTCTCATTCATCTTTCCTCTTAGTCTGCTTGACTATTGAACCGCAGCTCATGTGTAATAGCAGCATTGCATAATCTTTGATGCATAGAAGACCATCTTGAAGTTCTTGGCTCCTTGGATAATGCAAACCAGGATGATCAAAAGATTTTTGACTGAACCTGAATATTTCCTGACAACACTATATGAAAAGATGCCAGTGTATTTGCCAGCCATGATATGGGGAAGACAAAGATTAGACCATTAATCAGCCTTTAGGCTGTAGAAAAATCCATTCTGATCTTGCTGAAACAGTCAAACTACTGCTGTATCAGTTTAGTTATTTCCACATGATGCAGAGACTGAGAATATAAATTCATCCCAAACTTTCATCTCTTGAGCTTCCTCCCCAGAGGAAAACGAAGAATGGGCAAGAGGGGAAAAATGGTAAACATGCTTGAACAAAGAACTTCCAAAAAGAAGGATGAAAGTCAAATGATGAAAGCCCATTGATGTTTTCTTTAGTCTCTCCTTTTGTGAGTCCTGAAAATCTGTTATCCACTCCACTCCACCCCCACACCCTCAGCATATTGATTTTATGGCTTGATGGCATTCATGCAATTCAAACCTTCCTTTTAATCCTTAAATTTTTAAATGTGCTTTCTTTAACCTTGCCTAAACCAAGCAAGCGTTCTTCTGTCTTCACAAAAGCTTACAAATATAATTAACAAGTTGATTGTGCCGGGGAACAGATCATAAAAAAAAAAAATATGTCAAACAAACAAGGTAATACTGGAGAAGGCAAGAAGTAGGCGAACTGGGTGACAAGGGCAGACAAAAAGCAGAAACAATGACTGATAGATAAATGTTAATGAACTTATTTCTCAACAGGGAATAACTAAAGTAGGCAGCGTAGCACATTGCAAACTCTGGTACTGTTGGTGGTTAGGATCAATACTCCATGTATATTGTTAGGAAGCAAAATGAATCATGATCAAAGTAGGTTTGGGGCTGTGGATATCATTTTGGATTATTACTTTTCTTTTTGGAAATGTTTCTATCCAGCTCTCCTGTTAGGGCAGGCAAATTTTAAATAGAATCCTTCTTTTAGAACTCAGAAGATGATTTCCAAATGATGTCTACACTCATCTTAATGTTTCTTTGTTCTCAAACAATGCTACATTTTTAGCATGGGGGCTGGCTGGATCACTTCCAGCAACAGTGATGGGAAATGAGCATCTCATTTCCCACACTGCTCAAAATGCCTTGGAGTAACACAGCTTCAGGGGAGGAGAAAGGTAATCTGAGCAAAGGGCTGGAGAGCAAACACTCCTGATTTCTAATCCCATTGTAGTTTTGTCTCCGATTACTCTGTGTAGCCTTGGGAGACTCACTTAGGATGAACATCAATTCTACTCCCATTTACGCACTTAGATAAGGCCCAATTTTCAGAAGCACTCAGCACTCAACAGCTTGCATTGTCTCACTTGTGGCGAGATTCTCATGAGAGCTCAGTACCCAATGTGCTGGGTTGGCTTGAACCTTTAGCTTGATTGTGGCTTAGAGCCACACTATGTACAGGAAAAGTGTGCAAAGGGGATCTGTTGCAATAGGACTGGAGTCTTCATAAAAAGCTGCTAGTTAAACAAAAACTAGCCAGAGGGAATTCTGGCCACTGTACTTCCTCCTGGGGAATTCATGTCCCAGTGGCAGCTCTGCTATGCCAAAAGAAGGCATAATATGTACTCCATTCGGTGACCAGCCAGCTCCAGTGGCTTTAGTTGATTGAGTTACATCCATGACCTCACACCTCTTTCCCCTTTCTTTTTGGGGAAGACTAGCACTACCACCAGTACAAGTCCTATGGCAGCACTGTAGTTGCCAGTTGTCTCTCCTGCACTGTGTGGTCCCACCTGTGTAAACCCAAACACAACCTGTTTTCCAGCCTTCCTTAGAGATTATAACAATGCTTATCTATTTTCAGGATTAGTTACTTGTCCTATAATTCTTTGAGGGTTCTAAATATCATCATCATTTGTCTTTCATCACCCATCTTCCCCCTGCAAATATAATTGACAAGTTGATTGTGCCAGGGAACAGATCATAAAAAAAAATATGTCGAACAAACAAGGTAATACTGGAGAAGGCAAGGATGAGGTAAGTCTCATCCACAACATCTGACCAGAGCAACTGTGAGTGGAAGTTTGTCAGATGAATCTTGCAGTGCAGCAGATTGTTGCATGTGAAAGCACTTAGCGTGTGGAAATGTGTGCTTACACTGGCTGCTAACCTTCGCCCAAGTTGTGCCCATCCGTTCCTGGTTAGTAGTGCCATCAGCTACAACACAATCAATAATGTGTTCATTTAGAGAGTTAGCAGCTAATTAAAAGCCTAATGAAGAATTAGAATAAAACAACCTACCCATCCACAGGCTACAAATAGTATTTCCCATTGGAAACTTGCAGCTAAAGTAGAGCTATGCAAATAACAGATTTTTTTTTTTATTCGCTGGCAGTTCTAAAATATTGAAAATGTTTGGTTTTGAATCAACCTGAACAGAAAAATGTTTGTGAACCAAAAAGTAAAAAAAAAAAAAATCACTTTAGGCTGAATAAAATGCATCTGACAAAGTGGGTATTCACCCTCGAAAGCTTATGCTCCAATACATCTATTAGTCTATAAGGTGCCACAGGACTCTTTGTCGCAATTGCACAAAGACATCTTACAGGAATAAACCACTGTAGCAACATGGAGGGTTGCTTGGTAGCTGAAGGGGTGGAGGATGTGACAAGGAAGATGAAAGATGGGGGTTGTGACAGATTCACTGTCTTCCACCCTGCATCTGGTATGTTTAAGGGGTGTGGGGGCCCCATCAACGTTTCTGGAGGGTTTTCAGAAAAGGTGGGATATTCTGCTAGCAGAAGAATGGTAAGACTGGCCCTTGGGTTCAGGAAACATCCCTAATTGGGGATCCTGGCTCCCTACTGCTGACTTCCTCCATTATGGTCACTGGTGCCAAAGAAACATGCTGTGGGTGTCCAAAACTGTGTGGGCTCTAGTTTCTAGGGAGCTCTTGGCTTGGCCAGCTAGATGATCATTGTCTTAGGCATTGCAGAGAAGGGAGCAGAGAGAAGATTGGTGGAGTGGCCTGTCTGTGTCTTCATTTTATGCAAATAAAAAGGGATGGCTGCTTTTTAGCAGCTTTGCTTTGAGAGACAGCCTACAGAAGAGGGCCATGGAAGGTAGAGTTGAGAGCCAGGATCTGCTCATGTGGGGCTTCTTGTAATGTTCTCTCTCATATGAAGGCCAAATTGTAGCAACCACCAGTTAGAGGGCAATATGCCAGAATGATCTGTGACTGGCCAGGTAGGTATGGGTTAAGACTGTGTGTTTTCAAGAGTCATTTTACAGCCACTCTTCTTTAATCCCCAACTAGAGAGTGACTGGTCTCACTAACCATAATGAGGAACTGTGGTTTCTTTTTGAGAATGAGCCTTATGGAAAGTGCTGCTCCATTACAGCTACTTTCTGCTGTAGAAGTGTGTCTTCCTTTTCTGTAGGACAAAGGAGCTGGAGTCTGTAGTGCTTGTGGGTTAGCTGTGCTGAACCCCCTGCAATGACATGCTTTGTTTGCTCTCAGGTCAGCTGTGTTTTTCAACAGTCTTTAGGAAATGGCTTTCTTTGTATGTGTACTGTCACTTTTGTTTTTGCTCCAAACTCTGTAGTCAGCAGGTTTACCATAGAAAGATTGTTTATTCTTGTTCATTCTGCTTCATAGCTATCTCTGTTCCTTTGCTAAATCTGACACATTATCTCTTTGTGGCACCCTGTCAATCATCCTCCACACTGGAATGAATGGATGATTCTTCACTGCTAACACCACTAGATGCACTGATGTTTGTGAAGTTTTTGTTTGTTCCCACTGGTATTTCTAAGATCAGGAGAACAGAGACAGCATTCCCACCACTCCCACTCTGTGGAGAGCATAGAACACATCACTAACTCTAGGTTACGTATTGTTGAGCAACTTTCATCTAGGTGAATAGCGATTAGAAATTTTGGTGAGGTTTATCTGGACTCTGGTGCAGGTCAAAGGAAAGCCTCTGGTATATATCCTGGCTTTTAAGTAGTATCCCATGCTTCCTTTTTTTATTTGTTTAAAAAAACCCAGAATTTTTCAGTTTATTTTGTATTTTATTGTGTATATGTGCATAATTTTCTTCCAAGTATCCTCTTGCTGGCTCAGAGGTAGTCCAACTTTGAAAATAAGTGCTCTGAATGAATCGATCCAGGGAATATGCTCAAAGCTCCCTGTGCCACTTTGCTGAAGTTGGGAAGTGCATCTTGATGACTGTTCCAAAAAGCCAGCACATCCAGTTTTGCATTGTCTGGGTTAGGCAAGTTCATGTAAGTAGTAAATTCCCTTTTCAGATTTGAAACTTCATCTTTAGTGGCAAATAGTTGAGCTACTCTGACATAGTGGTTGTAGTCTGCTGCCAAATTCACTTTAAGGAAGGGGGGGTGAAACACCTGGATGGCATTCCAAAAAATATTCAGCAGTTTCTGATTTAGAACCAACAAACTCAGGATGGATCTAAGTTTCAGAGTAGTAGCTGTGTTAGTCTGTATCTGCAAAAAGAATGAGGAGTGCTTATGGCACCTTAGAGACTAACAAATTTATTTGGGCATAAGCTTTCATGGGCTAGAACCCACCTCATCAGATGCATAGAGTGTAACATACAGTACAAATATATATATATATATATATATATATATATATATTATAATATACACACACACACACACGGAATGTGAAAAGGTGGAGATGGTTGCCATACCAACTTTAAGTGGCTAATCAATTTTCCCTTTAGACCTTTTGGTATGATGCCCATCTGTTTGCATTTGGAAAGGAAGATGATGTCTGTCGTATGTGTACAAGTTTTTTTCATGAAGTTGATGGATGCATTAGCACAGTCCACACCTTATTTACATGGCAGGCAGCAAAGTACAAGCTCATCCACCAATGTGGCACAACAGGGGTAAGTAATCAGCTGTTGGCTCTGCACTCGTCTTGTACCACGTGATACAAATCCTTCAACTTGAAAATGGCCCCGAATCCAGTGATGGCAAAATTTCACTTCTTTCATTTCTTCTATAACAATAGCTGCTGACAGTGCAATGTTGAGCAGGACAGGTAATATGTAGCAGCTCCAGTTTCTGATTTAGTTTAATCTCATGTGTAAATTTAGCCGTGTTGGAAGCAGAAGTTATGTTAATTGTGGCCACATTTTCCCAAGTTAGTTTGTACATCTCAACCATGTCAGTTAGTGCTGTGTTGACAAAACCGGTGTCAGCAGAGGGGACAGATGTCACCTCACCACAAAACGATGCAGATTTATTCACTTTGAAATAAAAAAACAGAAACAAAAGGCCAAGAATCAGATGGTCAAAAGCACCAGGAGACTAATCAAAAAACAGACTAAACACCACATTTCCAGCAATTCTTTCTATCATTTTAGGTACTAAAGCATGGTCATTTTCTTTCAGTTACTTATGAGTGAAGTTGTCTGCATTAGGAAGGGTTTTTGCTGCTGGACAGTATTGTCACATAAAATCACTAATAGGCCCCTCTGTAATTAACAGTGGCTGTCCAGCAAAACAAAGAGCACACACAAATTCATGGCTATATTCTCTCGTTCACTAAAGCCCTGGTGAAAGTGCCTGATACTGACTGTTTATCCCAAAGCTCGCTTTCTTCTTTAAGCTTCTGATGTTCCTTGCTTTTTATTCTGTCAGCGTGAGCATTCACCTCAATGCTGCAGTACTTGCTGCACAATGTATCCTCTTCACTTCTGTCTTTACATTTCCTGAAAATCTCAATGTGCTGATTTTCTTGATGATATTCAGGCACAGATTTGTAGTTTTGTTCCATGTTTACCTTTTTATCTTTATCTGCAGAGGTTTGATTAAATTCAGTGCCACACTAAACAGATGCAAAGAAATAGGTAGGCAGCATCTCCTTGTGAGCCAATCATAGCGTGATATTAACATTGTTTGAGTTTTCTGACCTCCGCTGTGTGTTTGTGTTCTGTATTTTACACTGCAAGACTGCTTCTATCTCAGAGCTTCAGGGCACAACAATTGTGTAAAGCCTTAGTGTTTAACAAAAGTAAGTACCCCAAAAATATTGAGTGGCTTGATAAATTTTGGTGTAAATCAGTAAAATATGAACTCCTTTAGTTTAAAAAACCTGGTAACTTAGTAGTGAATATTAGTAAAAACTGAAAACACAGAACACTACTTTTAAGTCAGAGCTTCTGGGGTGGTTTCCCAAAAAACTAGGAGTTCCTGCTCCCTAGAGAATGATGAGACTGGTCCTCAGGTTCAAGAAACACCCCTCATTGGAGAGTCTGGCTCCCCGCTACTGATTTCCTCCATCATGGTCACTGGTGCCAAAGAAACATGCTGTGGGTGTCCAAAACTGCATAGGTTATAGTTTCTAGAGAGATCTTTGCTCGGCCAGCTAGAGGACTGTTGTCTTTGCTTCTGCAGAGATGGAAGCTGGGAGAAGATTGGTGGAGAGGCCTGTCTGTTTCTTCACTTTATGCAAATGAAAGCGGATGGCTGCTTTGACAGACAGCCTACAGAAGGGGGCCATGAAGAGCAGAGTTGAGATCCAGGATCTGCTCAAGTGGGACTTCTCATAGTGCTCTCTGTCTCATGATGACCAGATTGTAGCAACCACCACTTAGAGCACAATGCGCCAGTATAGTCTGTGACCAGCCGGGGTGAGGGGTGTGTTGGTTAAGATTATGCATTCAGAGGTTATTTTTGTAGTTAGTAGGGTGACCAGCTGTCCTGATTTTATAGGGACAGTCCTGATTTTTGGGTCTTTTTCTTATATAGGCTCCTATTATTCCCAATGGTCACCCCCTGTCCTGATTTTTCACACTTCTTGTCTGGTCACCCTTGTAGTTAGTGAGTAGAGAAAGGTGGCTGTGAGAGGCTGCTCTTGCTAGCATTGATGAGGTGCTTTAGTGTTTTCTTCTGAGCATGGTAGAAAGTACTGTCCTGTAGTAACTGTTTTCTGCTGTAGACGGGTATCTTGCTCTTCCTTGGTTTCTAGGAAGAGCAGAAGAAAAAACATAGTCTGAGCAGTTAGCTTTGTTTGTGTAAAAAGTGTTCAGGTATGGTTGCTGGAAGATGTGCTGCTTTTGAGTTTGGTGTGCTGAGCCTCTAGTGGTGAGATGTTGTCTGTTTTCAGATCCCATATGATTGGGCTTTGTTTTTTCATTAAGCTTTTAAAAATGGGCTTTCTTTGCATGCTTACTGTGTCACCATTATGTCTTTGCATCCAAGTTCTGCAGTCAGAAGATTTACCATAAAAAGATTGTCTTTTTTTCATTTGCTTGTTTTGCTTCATCTTCATAGCTATTTGTCCCTCCTCTCTCTGACAGTTCCTGTCTCCATGGCACCTGTTGATTTTTCTGTGCACTGGGATGAATTTATGATGCTTCCCTGCTGACACCACTGGAGCCATTGATGCTTGGGAAGATTTTTGTCTGTTTCCTTCTGGCATTTCGGAGATCAGGAGGACAGCAGCCAGCATTCCCATCACTCTTTCTCTCTGAGGAGCCTCGAACACGTCACCAACTCCATATTACATACTGCTGAGCGACTTCTGTGGAGGCAAATAGAGATTAGACATTTTGATGGGGTTTATCTGGACTCTGGTCTGGTTCAAAGGCAAGCCTATGACTATATATCCATGTTTTTAGGTGCAGCTCCCCAGGGTGGGAGCGTTTCCATGCCTCATCACACATCTGCCCATCATGTCCAGCTACTTGGGCTGGGTGAGGGCAGAGGGATGTTGTCATAAAATCTCAACATGCATGCCCAAGCTGTTGCTCACAGAGTTGGTCCAGTAGCTGTCTCCAAATGGTATACAGTGCCGACTTTTCCAAACACTGACCTTAGTGTGGGTCATTCCTCAGCGATTCTGAATTAAAGGAAAATGGCCAGCACTTGGCAGGAGCAGACTGAGGTATTAGTTAATTAAATTTCTTGTAGATTTTCCTTTCATGGTAATGCTAAATCCAGGGATAAGTTGCTTGGCAACAGCTCTGGCTACTACTATTCTTCCAACTCCTTGCTTTTAGGCTTGAGATTAAACGTACTTGAGTATGTAAATCACCAGCTGAGGCCTGGCAGATTTTATGTATTTCTTAGAAAAGAACCAAACCTTAATTGATAGCACAATGCACTTTCACTTACGTTTGAATAATAAAGCAATGGGATCACTGTTCAGAGCTCAGCCCTCAGCCAGCTCCATCTATTATTCATGGTTTCAAAATGTAATAAAGATACATACTTAATATCTGTTTTCCAATTAAAGTTTATGGCTGGAGGTTGATGATGGCTGTATTTTTTGGCAGTTCTTTTTAATTTTCTTCAAATGCTTCCCTGGGAATTCCAGAGGCAGTTTCAAACATAAAGACAATGAGTGTTTTTTTAAAAAAGTGATGTTGGATTTTGTGGCCAAAATGGTACATATGAACATATGTGGAAATTGTCACAGATGGAGACTAAAGGGAGGCACTTAAATAGATATCTGGGCACCTGAGCCAAAGTAGCTTGACTTTCCAGTGGTGCTAAGCAGCCACAGATGATGGGAATTGGAGGCACCTTAGATAAGTAGCTTAATTTTTCAGATGTTGAACATCTGGGACTCACAACAATTTGAGTGGGAATTGTGAGTCCTCCATACTGCTGAAAATCAAGTTACTTTTATTTATTACCGGCAAGGCCTAGAAGGCCCACTTATGGGTCAGATGCATAAACATGGATTTACGTGCCTAACTTTAGCCAAAAGTTGACAATTCTGGCTCTTTAAATAAAATGAAAATTTTGCCCATAAAATATATTTGTTAGGATACAACAGGTGTCCCACTTTAGTTTATGTGGAGGCTAGCACTTACAATCAGACTAATATCCCTCTGCTTCACGCTTTTAATGATTGGTCTGTGGGCCACGAAATGAGACAGGTCTGATTATGGCTTGGGGAGAATTATGTAGCTGAGACCATGGGGTCTCTAGTCAGCCCCAATATTTGATGTCTGAGAGGGTAATCTCTCCCTGTTAACAAGGGATCAAACTGAACAGTGAGACTTAGGCCTTGGTTACACTGGCACTTTATAGTGCTATAAAGCCACCAGACTGGCAAGGCACATAGAGTGCTATAAGTCCGCAGTTGTAGTGGTCCTGGTAACCCTCCCTGCCAGAGGGTTAACAGCTGTTGCGTATTGGGTGATACTCTTTAGCTCCAGTGTAAACAGTAGTAACAATACAGCGCTTTGAGTGATCTCTGGAAACTCCCCTAATCTATTTACATCAATTGACCTCTCTTCCCTTTGTTTTGAACTCGCCTGGAGGAATGCGGAAGTGCATTTTCAGAGCTTGTCTGTAACTCGGCAAATCAACAATGCAAATGTTTATTGCGTGAGTGAGTGAGAAGCAGAAGATTAGGAGGCTCTGCATTTTAAAGACAGTGTGCTGACACACTCTCAGCACTCCAAAAATCCACTAGCTCTCTCCCTCTGTATACACACAACATACTCCACCCCACCTCCCCATTTAAAAAGCACATTGCAGCCAGCTGAATGCTGAGATAGCTGCCCATAATGCACCACTCTCAGTGATGCTGCAAGTGCCTTAAATGTAGCCACGCCAGTGTGGTTGTGGCTGTCAATGTGGACATGCTGGAGCGCTTTCTCTGGAGCTGTATCCGAAGGCAGGTATAACCAAAAGCGCTATAAAGCTGTAAGTGTAACCAAGCCCTAAGTATAGAGATTAGCTGCTTGGGTTGTCAATAAGGGGTGCCCATTATTTAAATAAAAAATTGCTGAATCCATACTAAATCACCATTGGATACTTTTTATCACATATTTTCCCCCTCTGCCCACTCCCTCCCTTCTTGTGGGCACCTCTACGCATCCTGAAGGATGCAGCATTCAATGACTGCTTCTTCTCTTTGTACAATGTTCTGATTGGTCAGCCTATCCGCTAGAAGGTGGGCCTATTCAGCGAATCAGGGGTGCCTTTCCTACAGATGACAGAGCTGGCACACATGAAGTAGTGGGGTCAGTGCAGGACTGGGCTGCACAGACAGGTGGGGCAAAAGGGCTGGAGCTGCTCCATACCAGGAAGGAGTGAAGGCAGGCTGGGCAGGTTTTGGGGTCTTGCTGTCCGGTAAAGGCATTTCATCCCCTCCTCTGTGAGGACATCTGAGGTCTGTCCCATATTTTTGAAAGATGGTCATGACAACCTTAGTTGCCAGGCGAACTCCTGAGCAAGTGAACAGGAGTGGCCAAGACAGTTTCAGAGGGTTTGTGTAAAGCTTCCATTCTAGATACATAAAAAGAACAGGAGTACTTTTGGCAACTTAGAGACTAACAAATTTGTTAGTCTCTATGGTGCCAAAAGTATTCCTGTTCTTTTTATGGATACAGACTAACATGGATGCTACTCTGAAACCTGTCACTATTCTAGATACAGTTCTACCCTCTATACTGTGGCCAGTGATGGGACAGTGCTAGTGACCTGCAAAAGATGTACTGTTTTCTTTCCTGCTCAAAGCCAGATGGGACTTCTTCTATATAATGGGGTACTGGCCCTTTAAGACCAGAGAGATTAATGAGAGAACAGTTACCATGTGCCATGTGTCCAGAGAAGCAGATGAAGGCTGGAAAATAATTGAAGCAGTACTTGGCAGAGAAGAAGATGGTCCCAGGGAGTAGTCAGTATCTGGGAGAGAGAAGATACAGGGCCATCCCAAATCATTGCTACTTTAAGGACCTAGGGCCAGGACCCTTGTAGAATGGATGGGGCAAGGCTCCTCTCTCCCTGCTAGTACAGACAGGTGTTTAGGGTTATTAGACCACCTGGGAAGGATTAAGAAACTGATCAGGTGACTGGGCAGGTGAATCAAAAGGAGGCTCCAAGGCCAGTTGGAGTCGGGGTCGGGGTTGGGGTCGGGGTTGGGGTCGGGGGGGATGGCTGAAACTAGCTCCTGGAGGAGCTGCAGAGGGGGAGGAACTCAGCCTGGATACAGCCCCAGAAAGAAGACTCCTGTGTAATGTCTGAATCTGGAAGAGAAGGGGGAGAGTCTACAGACCAGGAGGGCAGGCTTGAAAGCAAAGCATACATCCCCAGGAAAGGAGGGCTGTGCAACCCCGAGCCTAACAAGGCCGGGCAGGGCGGGGCGGGGCAGGGGGAAACAAAAGGGGCTCTTTTGGGAGTTGGATAGTGCTAATTAATTAGACCATAGGAGACTGCGAAGATCATTTTAAGGACTCAGTGTAATTTTTGGAACTTCAGAGGGAAATTCGAGCAAAGTATCTGCAGGGCCATCTTAGACTGCAAGGGGTGCCCTGGGATGGGGCCTGTCTACACTCTGTATGAAGTACAAGTTGCTGGCTGTGCTGGAAGAAACGATGCTTGATTTGGCAGGACAAATACAGTCCCACAAGGCATCAGAGAGCCTGAGGAGTTCCTGGAGAGCTAGATTTGGGAAGCATCACCTTCCCACATTCAAGAACAATGAACTGCCAGCCAAGGAACCAGGCACTGTAAAAACCAGAGAGGAAACTTGTCAGTCTGTAATCACCAGAGGCAAGAGAACCTGGTGACATTCCCAATGGCTAAGTGCAGGTGAGGACAGACAGCCTGTTTTAACTAACTCCAAACTCTACACTTATCGCCACATGCACACTAGGCTTTCAAAACTAGACCCATAAAACGTTATCCCTCCTATTCACAACAAACTAATAGAGTTTCACCAACTTCCCTCTGCCACTCCTGTTTACCTAAGCACATCTCCCTGATCCACCAGCTCTGCT
Source organism: Dermatemys mawii (assembly GCA_007922305.1). Lineage (NCBI taxonomy): Eukaryota > Metazoa > Chordata > Testudines > Dermatemydidae > Dermatemys > Dermatemys mawii. The sequence goes on from ML677383.1 coordinate 472,332, forward strand.
TAGCTCAGAGACCTAGGGAGTTCATGGAGGGAGGTTGGTCAGTACAAAGTATAGGAGAGACAGGGAACAAAGGGAGAGAAAGATGGCTCTGATGGAGGAGTGTGGGAGATACATTTTGATTTTAGTGAGGCTTTTGACACAGTCCCACATGACATTCTTATAAGCAAATAGGGTCTAGATGTATTTACTATAATGTGGGCACACAAATCAAACAGTAGGTATCAATGCTTCAATGTCAACATCAGAGATTCTAGTATCAGAGGGGTAGCCATGTTAGTCTGGATCTGCAAAAGCGACAGAGTCTTGTAGCACCTTATAAACTAACAGATTTTAGGGATCATGAGCATGAAGTGGGTCTTAGCCCATGAAAGCTCATGATCCCTAAAATCTGTTAGTCTATAAGGTGCTACAAGACTCTTTGTCACTTTTGAACATCAGAGAGTATAAACTAGTGGAATCCTACAGGGGTCAGCAGTCCTGGATCCAGTACTATTCAATAGCTTCATTAATGCCTTGAAGAATGGAGTGGAAAGCAGACTTAAAAAGTTTGCATACGACACCAAGCTGGGAGGGGTTGCAAGCACTTTGGAGGACAAGATTAGAACCTCAAAAGGACCTTGACCAATTGGGAAATTTGTCTGAAATCAACAAGATGAAGTACAATAAAGACAAGTGCATGGTACTTCATTTTGGAAGGAAAAAAGTCAAATTTACAACTATGAAATGGGGAATAGCTGGCTAGAGAGTAGTACTGCAGAAAAGAATCTGGGGATTACAGTGGATAACAATGTGACTCATTGTGAAAAAGGCTAATATCAATCTGAGGTGTATTGACGGGAGTGTTGTATCTAAGACATAGGCGGTAATTGTCCTGCTCTACTCATCACTGGTGAGGCCTCAACTGGAGTACTGTATGCAATTTTAAAAGAAAGATGTAGACAAATTGGAGAGAGTCCAGAGCAGAGCAACAAAAATGACAAAGGTTTAGAAAACCAGAGCTATGAGGAAAGGTTCAGTACTCAGTCTTGAGAAAAGACAACTTGGGGGAGACCTAAAAACAGTCTTCAAATGTGTTAAGGGTTGTTATAAAGAAATCCGAGATCAAGTTCCTTGTCCACTGAAGGTAGGACAAGAAGTGATGGGCTTAAGCTTTAGCAAGGAAAACTTAGGTTAGATATTAGGAAAAACTTTCTAACTATAAGGGTAATTAAGTTTTGGAACAAGCTTCCAAGGGAGGTTGTGAAAACTCCAACACTTGAGGTTATTAAGAACAGATTGGAAATTCACCTCACAGGAGAGATCTAGGCTTTCTTGGTCCTGCCTCAGTGCAGGAGACTGGGCTTGATGACTTCTCAAGGTCACTTCCAGTCCTACATTTCTATGAAGCATCGGTGCCCTCAGTGCATATAGCCTGGGACTCTCAAGGGTTCTGTTCCCTGGTGTTCCAGGACACCAAAGTATCAGGCCATTCATGGCTCTTCACAGAATTGCAGCCTGCTGTACTAGAGGAGAAGAGGCTGCAGTGCTGCTAGAAGGAAGGTAGTTGGGGAAGGTAAGAGTGGAATGTAGAAGGGGTAGTGAATGATTTAACTGCTTGTTTCCTGATTGGCATTGATGGACTATGCTGCCTTGCAACCGTAGGGCTTGATCCAAAGCCTACCGACGTTAATGAAAAGTCCTTAATTTGTAAGCAGTCCAGGGCAAGAATAGTCTTTACTTGTTCCCGTGGACTCAACAGCAACAAATGATATGTGTGGGGATTTATCTGTGACAGTTCACCCCTGCTGGTTAGAAGCTAGTAACACAGACTGAACACTACAATTTGTTTTTTGCCCTCTTTTATTCCAGTTACACCCTACACATTCCTGAATCTTTTTTTTTAATTGCAATGTCGGTTTTTCTAGAGAAGGATGTTCAATGAGATTCTTAAAAGGAGTTTAACATGAGGTTAGTGTCTCAGAACCCCCTGTGTGAGTTAACTGGACATGGAGGAATGTATTAATATTTTTATTGATTGCATTTGCCCCTTAATCAAATTGACGACATTCCTTTTTCTCCAAGCATTTAGAAATAAAAGGGGAGGCAATTAAAAAAAAGCCCTGGCTAAATGCAGTTCCACAGGGGAGATATCTTCAGCCACTAGTCCTGTGTGCAGCTGTAGTAGCACGGCCTGGATCACAAATCCAGGTAATGGGAAGAGAGCAGGTTTGTGGAACCAATGATTGGGCTGCACCAGTCCCTGAGTGCCTGCCAGCCCAGCTAGCTGCATGAATAGAGGAAAACATTTTGCACCCTTGTAAAGGATGTAGCAATTGACTTCCCACTCCCCTAGAGCACAGTAATAGTGCACCAGAAGCACTGTGTCTCTGAGGCCCACTGCCTCCTAGTGCTTCCCTTAGGGAGAGCGTGCCTAGGTGCATGGTTTGCTATGAGCTCCATGTCCCCTACTCAGGGTCATGCGTGGACTATCCCTTTATGTTACTGATTTGACTTCTGTGCCATATCCTGTGAGCAGAGCTTGTGTATCGATGGACTCTATTGTGGGTAAATTGCAGGCTGTTCAGGGCAAGGGCTAGTAATCTGTTATCTGGGTTGCATGTCTGGAGCAGAAGCAGCAGGTGGCTTTAAGTCACCTTTGCTATCCTGACACCAGGCTAGTTTCTGGCATAGGTTAGAGCCTGCTGTACTCAAGCTAACAGCCTTTAGGGTGCACAAAGGCAGCTGGGCACAGGGAAACCCCATCCACACCCCTCTTCCTTGGTCATGGAGTTCTCTGGTAGAGGGAATGGTTCTGAAGCCACTATGGCAGCTGTATGCCACCAATGGAGGCTGGGGGAATCTTCCAGTGGCTAGTTAATCTGCTCTAGGGGTGCTTCCCCCCACCTGTGATACAGGGCAAAAAGGTCCTAAGGTCCCAGGGTATCAGGTCACTTGTCTTTATCTGTGCATTGGTCTGAGCCTATCAAGCTTTCGCATCTTTAATATTAACAATAAGCAGCATTGCAGCAGCCCAATTTGCTCCACTCTACAAACTGACTTCCAGAATCCAAGAGAAGCAAGCATCAGTCTCCAACAGTGTCCAGTAGAATGGCCCCCAGGGTAGGAAGTTATCGAGAGGAAGGCGTGATGTTATTTCCAGCCTTTACAAACCTCCTAGATACTTTAAAATTCACACTTCCGCTATAGAACAGCTGAGTTTTAGATTTGCCTATTTTATTCCCCTTTTCTCTCTATGTGGATTCTGCCAGCCTCCTGGTTTCTTTTGCTCAATTTCTCTAATTTCTGCATAAGTCCTTTAATAACATTCTTTGAGGTTTCAGTGCTCCTTCCCTTATTAGTACTTTCAAATCCCAAATTTAAGATGTTAGTTCATTTCATTTGCAAGCACACTCATCCTTTTTGTCTCTCTCCTCAACTAGATCTTTATGCTCTGAGATTTTCTTTCTTCTCTTCAGTACTGCTGTGTTGCTGGCATTCTCCCATGAGTTCTTTCTTATGAGTCTATTGTTTCTTCAAGAACATTGTTTGGATGAAATCTGCCCCATCTGTATAGGCTCTATGTACCTCAAAATGCCATTAATATGCCACAAAAGTAAAACCTTCTCTTTGATATCAGGTTTCAGAGTGGTAGCCATTTTAGTCTGTATCAGCAAAAACAATGAGTCTTTGTGGCATCTTAGAGACTAACAAATGTATTTGGGCATAAACTTTCATGGGCTAAAATCCAACTGGATATCAGCTCTTCATCCAGACATTCAAGTGATATTGTGTCTTGACTCTGCTTTCTCCCGAACAAGTCATAGGTAATAAAGAAGAGGAACAATTGTAAAGATTGTCCTGATCCTTCTTTCCTATGCTTTCCATTTCTTCCTGTAATTCCTGGTCAGAAACAGTTCAGTTCTGATGACCTTCCAGGCACACTGCAAGATATGTTGTCTTAGGAGAGCTGATAAAAAGAAAGCAAATATTGTTGCACTTGATGTTTAAAGAAAAAAGTGGAGGAATGTGGTGTATTTTTGTGCTACTCCATTATTGCTGTATTTTAAGAGAGTTGCTGCTGCTTTTTTTTTTTTTTGATTTGTTTGGCCTTATTTTCATTTGGTGTAATGCCACCACTCTGGCAGGGTTTTTGCATGAATGAAATTGTAGCTCATTGTGGTTTTACAGTATGTCAGTGGTCTCGCATGTTCAGTTAGGAGCTTCTTGCTACTGCTATGTTAAAAATCTAAAGAATAAATTCACTTATTTTTTAAAAATTTAGAAAACTTGTAAACACCTCTTCCTCCTCATCTATTTGTTTAATCAATTTGGAGAATGGAATAGAATAAAGAAGAAAAGGCAATTTGGGAAAATATTTTTGCATTCAGGAAGAGGTTAGAAAGGAGCAAATGCGAAAGAGAAGAGGATTCAATTGGGTTTAATGTGCAACACAATCACATGCTGAAACCCTTGCTCGTCTCACTGCAGATGAGACTTTATTTTAGAGTGGAAACAGGTTAGAGAGGACATAAAGATGCACAGGATGTTCAGAATAGTGACTGCAATATACTAGCTCTGGGACTTCAATTCACTCTCTTTCGGGAACAAAGAGACAGCCAATACAAATGAAAAGCAGCAAATTTAAAACTAATATGATACTTTTTTAATTCAATACACAATTAGCCTGTGGAACTTATTGCCATGAAATAATTATGACACCAAGTGCTGGGCTACATTACGGGGTGTCGACCTAAGATACACAACTCCGAAGTTGCAGTATCTTAGGTTGGCTTACCTGGCCATCCCCATGGCAGTGAGGCGGCTGCTCCCCCACCAACTCTGTTTACTCCTCTTGCCGAGACAGAGTATAGGAGTCAATTTGGGGATCAATTTATCGCGTCTAGATGAGACATGATAAATCGATCCCTGATACATCGAGCGCTATCCACCGATCTGGTGGGTAGCGTAGCCATACCCCAAGAGAGTAGCAGGATTTGGGGAACAAGGTATTTATATGGATAATGAAAACAGCCAAATTTAAAGCAGTGAGACTTTTTTAAAAAATGGGAAGGGATGTAAACCTGAGGTTTCAGGGCACAAACCAACCTCTGAGTCAGTGGTTCTCAACATTTTCCATCCTGGGAAGCCCATCTTAGCCACCCTCCCATTTAGCAATATGGCGGGAAGGGAGTGTGGTTACAACCTCCATCTGTTTGTGACCCCCACAGGCTAGGGAAAAAACTTTCCCTTTGAGGAGTCTATGAAGCATCAGCTTTTATGTTTATTCATGTCAAGAGTCTGCTTTCAATGAGGCAGCTTTACATTCTTCCTCTGCACTGCAGCATCACAGTTAAGGTCTCTGCTGCAGCTTTAGGTTGCTCCTTCACTAAGTTTTAAACCTCTTCTGTCCAGCAGCTCTGTGTTGTAACGTGGGAGATTCAGTGTGTAGTTCTTGTCTCTGCATACAGATGCTTAAAGTATTCAAAGTCGGTATGAAAGGTTCAGCGGTAAGGCTGAGAGATATGTTACCAGCATAAATGGTACAGCCATACAGGGAATGAGATGCACCTGACTGACAGATGATCTGTTATATATATATATATATATATATATGAAAAAAATACTCAGCAATCATAGATTATTTGTCTGCAATTTTCCCATTATTTCTCACAAGTAATTGTTAGCATTTTTTGACATCCATCTTCCAATTTGCTGCAGTGATGGACTCCAGCCTGCCAAGCAGAAGGATGAAATCCTGCTTATCTCTGTTTTCTTATCTTCCCTCTGAATAAAACCCTGCTGTATACAAGTGTCTTGGACAGAGAACTACTTGTTATACCAAGGCACTTCCTGGTCTTTCAGCATTCAGTTTCTTCAGTGTACTCCAACACTCAAGTTTTTGTTGTGTTCTGTCCAGCAATGGAGATGAAGGCAACACACCATGACTTGCTTAATGGATCAAGCCTCATATTTAAATTGTTTTTTTTTTCAATGTGTGCTATATTTAGTTCCTATTTATCAAAACTGAGTCTCAGTTGGTTAACCTATAACAAATCATTGGGTTTTGTGGCTGGGTGACCCTGAAAAGATCCTGAGGTACTTATCTGGACTTATTTATCCAAGTCATTCGGTTTTGGAGATTGGGATGGAAGACTGTTGTATTCAGGTAGTATTAGATACAGCTATAGTTTGTACATTTGTTATATACTTAAGAACACTGGAAAGGTCTTAGGAAATAAGGTAGGATGGTCTCAGATACAGCAATGAAGTCATAAATACCTAGGCAAGTAAACAGAAGGAGAAGAAAGAGTGAAACAAATATTAAATCTCTTACCTTCTGTGGTTTATTTGAATAAAGAATCCAGTTTAATGTTGCTCACTGCTTGACTACTACAGTCAAAACTATAACAAGACTTCTTAATCTCACCAAAAGCCTGATCTTTCCAGCACTTCCTGGTTCTGACTAGGTTAGACACAGCCTCACAAAAAGGTCTTCCTATTAAAACCACAAAGTGCAGAGGCATAGGAAATAAATAAATAAAATGAACCAAAACTGTTCTGAACCACACAAAATAAGCATGCATTTGGTTGTGTTCATTTCTGGAGAATGGCTGACTGATTTTAATTCTGTCCAAACTGGCTGAGCCATGCACAGTGTGGTTATGCGCAGAGAGCTGACTAACAAGAACAAGTGATTACTTGTGGTGGGTTGCACTCACATCGTGAGCACCCCTTTGCCATCCAGTTTTGGTGCTCCATTCTCTTTGGCTACCAGGACCTCCTACAGGTTGTCAGCTGGACTCTGGGGGGTCTGCGACTCAGCCAGACAATTGGGTCACATACTACAAAAGCCATTCCAGGGTATAACAAACTGAAACAAAAAAAATTAGAAACAGTCCCTTGCCCATCAGGGCCAATTATAAACAAGACAGACTTTTCCTCTTTCTGGGTTAAGTTCCCTCTCTGGGATTGAACCAGAAAGGTTCCTTCTTAATCCTTGCCACCAATAGTGGCCAGTAATTGGCACTTCTTTGGCTCCAGCTAGGAAATGACTTGCTGTCCACAGGGAGCTTCTTTTTATTTTAGCCAGCTGAGCTTTGTTTGGCTCTTGCCGGTCCCGATCCCTTCTGGCTGCTGGACGACCAGATCTTGCTGCTTTCCAAAATGGCTGCTGTTTTCTTCACCAATAACTCTTTTACCTGTTTTTTGGGGTGGAGTTCAGCCGAGCAGCAGGGCCTCCATTAGGTTGCCATGAGAGCTTGCTACACCCAGTCGCACTGCTCATATAGTCTCTGTTGACAAATAGATTTATGTCATTGTTGCCATCATATAACTAACTCTTAACCACAAAAACAAGACTTGCCTTAATTCTGCAAAAACAGCAGATTATGAATAGTGAGTGAAATTGCTTTAAAAATTATCCCACAAATCAACTCAAAACTATTTCTCATTTCTAGGATCTGAATGTTTATCACCATTAGATATATATATGAATTTCCACAGATCCCTGATAGATATTTACTGTTGATGCCCTATTACCCCTTTCATTCTTCAGATTCTCGGATATTCATGTATTTCATGGGATCTGTGGATTCAGGGAGCAGAACTCCAGCTTCTCGTCTGGTAGGGCAAACTCCACTGTGTGCACTTGTGTACATGGTTACACAAGTTTCAGGGCAACGGTGAATTGGTCCCATTTTGTTTTTCTCCCCTTATATTTTCTAAATATCTATTCTGCTTTGCCTCAAAACATCCTAGGAAAATTCTATCTTTAGATCAAGCCTTCCAGACTGCAGGTGGATTAATTTAGTTTTGACAAAGCTGAGGAGAGGAATCAAATGGGTTTATAATTGGAGGCTTGTTTCAACCTTATCTGTGGAAGAGATTAGCGCCTCTCTATTATGCAATGAACACATAATTGCTATATGCTATAGATAGAAATAAAATATATACATTATAGTTCAGCTGATTAAATATTTTATTTATTGCATGCATCTTTATGAGTTGATTGTAATATTTTTTTTAAATAGTGAATGTTAAAAATATTTGTCACTCTCACACACTACTTACTCAACCTTGATTCCACAGGGATCCCAGCAAGTAGATTCATTTCTGGAGGACTGGAATAAATCTTGCTCCCAGGATTTAAAAACACTTAACTCTATTTTAGTTAACACGATGTATACAGTCTTACACCAGACAGTCTGAGCACTTGCAAAACTTAACTGATCCAATCTGCATGTTTTGCTCTGACCAAACTGTGCAGTGTACTTCTATCCCTTTTGGTCCAGATGATCTTAGCTCTGTCACATGGTGTTGCTTAACTAGCACGTACAAAACCTACCAGTACTGCAAACTTTTGAACCTCATTTTCAATGGTTCCATCATTAGAGTATGTTTTGCTCATTCATTGTTACTTGTCACTGGTCAGTGAATGAGCAAAACATACTCTGTTGATTCTGTCTGTTCATTAAAAACCTTTTCTTGCCATCTGCATTAAGCATGCCCCAATAATCGTCAAAAAACTTAAAAGATGCTCCCATGCCCTGGAAAGCTTCAAAATTGTACTTAGGATCTTGTAGTCTGTGCGCTGGTAAAACTCCCAATGAGATTGATGGGAGTGTTGGTTACATGCAGACTGTGAGATAAGCCCCTATGTTGCCAAGACCAAAAAGTGCTCACACACACCAGCTGCATATTGATCAAATGGCTCTTTGTTTCCTTAAGATGAAAAGCGAGTTAGACTTCCCAGTGGTTTCTGAATTTCTTGTGAAGGCAAAATCTCCATTGTAGCCAATGGAGGCATTGCCGGTCTGGGAATTGCAGGATCAGGCCCCTTACTCCTCCAGCATACTAAAGCCAAACTCGGGACATACAAATTATCATTTTTATTACACTAGCTTTAAGTGCCACCTGATACCAAGCTCAGCACAAACAGATGTCGTCCTTGCCCCAATGCTGAGCAATAACTGAAGGGTTTGGGGCGGGGGAGGGATGACCAAAAATAGATACATAAATGGAAACTCTATTTTTGTGTTACATCAATATGTACATAATCATCAGCTGCCCCCAGCATCCTATCAATCATATATTGGCTAATTTCATGTATGCACTGAGGCAGAAGTGTGTCTTGAGAAAGGGAGAGGAAACAGTAGCTTTATGGATTTGTTCAGGACTGTTGGCACAGTGTTGGGAGAATATAAAAATGTCTGCGAGAAGGAGGAGCAGATAAGCTGCCATCACTGGAGAGCAAGGCAGGAGGTGGAAGGGATGATGTGTTGAATAAGGAAGGGCAGAGTCTGGAAAGACTCTAAACATGTTATAGCAAACTCGTGTTCTACTAATTGCTGTCTTACAGATTAGCGAGGGAATTCCTGGAGCTCCACTTCTGGTTCTTAGGGGACTAGGAGCTCTGTTGAACCCAGGCCTGGTGGGGTTTATAGAAGCAGCTATAGGCTAACCATCCACCTGGAAGCCATAACTTCCCTAGAACCTATAAACTCAGTGCCAGTATGCGGCTCCACCCCTAAAGTCTTACTAACAGAGTCCCAGAGCAGCTGATTTGCCCACTGACCCTATATAAGCCAGTAGTAGGAACAGGAAGCTGTCTGAACAGCTTGGTGTCAGGTGCTCCTCTGGGTTGATTTCCTAGCATCTAACTTGAAGTTGCTAACATCCAGTTTTTCTGCTGATTGGTTCTGATCTCCAGTTTGTTTCCTGCTTCTGACCTCCTGGTATCCTGATGCACCTGAATCTAGAGCAGGCTGCCCAGGACCTGGCTATGGTAGTGCCTCCTACTCAGTGCCTTGCCTCTTGGCAGTTGGAGGGTTGTGTTAGCAGCTGAGCACACACACACAGCTGGTGCCAGAGACAGGCTGGCACCATGTCTTTCCTGTGCTCACAATCGTTCTTCATGACCACCTGGAGGACTACCAGGGGGCTGTGGGGGATGTATGGGCAGGTGAGTTTGGGTTACACTGAACTCAAAATTCTAAGGTGAAGTTCTCTTGGCTTCAGGTCCAGGCCAAGACTCCCTGAATAATCAGCAGCAGGGGTAGCATTGACCAGTGCATAAGGCAAAGGGCTAAGCATTAGGAGAGCTGAGTTCTAATCATGGTTCTGCCACTGACCTGTTGTGAAAACTTGACCAACTCTCTCTTTTCTTTTCCTATGTTTCTCCTCAGTCCAATTTCTTTTTTGCCTGTTTAGATTATAAGCTTTTGGGCTCTCTCTGTCACTTAGTGTTTATACTGTCCCTGGGACCTCAAATTCACCAATCTCCCCTGGGATCTCTAGGTTCTACTATGATACTAATATTTATTAGTAATTAAGATTTGAGTTTATAATATGACAAAACCCCAAACCATGCTAGTTTTGACTAGTTTTATTTTATTATAGATCTTATCACAACTCTTATTAGCTGTTGAAGGTTGTGCCATAAATCAATGGAAAGGTGATTACCCCTAGACTTTCAATAAGGTCTCAGGTTTGATCTGCAGCCTCTGTTTCACAAGGTATTAATGATATCCATATTTTAGATGTGCAATTGCTTTATACAAATCAAAAATGCAGTGAGAGGCTTATTCTGCCTTCACCCATTCTTGACCTTTCGTTGCAGGTAAGGAGTAGGGCGAATGTTCCTGAATGTGTTGTTACTCTTGAAGATTCCATCAATGAGTTAACCACAAAAATCTTTTCATCATTCACCAACAGCCATTCAGCGAAAAACATAATTTATTTGTCATGTCTGACATTTAACCCTATAAATTTTCATATTTAATATAAATATAACCATTTGGTTCTTTCTGTTTCCTTTTATAAAGTAACTTTTTTGTGGGGGGCGGGGGTGAAACCCTATATTAATTACAATAAAGTAAAATTAAAACCAAAGGTATACTCATTTGACATTTGGTCACTGCTTTGGTATAAGAGACCTGAAAGAGATGGTCAAATCAAAGAGGCAAGAACCTAGTCCCAGGAAATGAGAGAAAGTTGACATACACATCGATATGGGGATGGAAGAGCCAGGGATTTGTCATCCTATACAGTGAGATCAGTCTATAACTATCTCCAGCATGACTTCGGCATCAATAGCACTCCTCCATACACATCACCTTTCTCTATCATTTCCTTCGCTATCTGTCAAACAGTTGAACAGCTCTAAAAAACAAGCCCAAATGTCATTAAATTTGTGGCAGTCTTAATAAAGAGGCCAAAGACTGAATGACTATGAAAACTGAACTATCCTCGGAGATGGTCCCTTTAAATCAGTGCTGAGGTACATTGTGGGAGGTGAGAGGGAAATGTCCCCATTGCTAATGCCCATGTTATGCTAGTAGCATGGATAATTAGGGGATTTTTTCACAGGATTGTGCATTGGGCTTACAATTTTGTAGCATCACTCCTTCACCAATAGACTGATTTTTTTTCAAGTTGGACTCTGAGCTAAGAGTATCCATACTCCCCAGATGCTTTCATAAAATATAATTCTCACTGTTTTTGTTTGAATATCTTTCTCAGATTTCCCATTCCATCCCTATGAATTATTTTTTAAATCAGAAGAGACCATGGGAGTTTTTTGCCTTTCTCTGCAGCATGGGGCATAGGTCACTTGTAGGTTTAAACTAGTATAAATAGTGGATTCTCTGTAACTTGAAGTCTTTACGTCATGATTCAATATCTCAGCCAGTAGCTAGGGATCATTTATTACAGGAGTTGGTGGGTGAGGTTCTGTGGCCTGCAATGTGCAGAAGGTCAGAGTAGATGATCATGATGGTCCCTTCTGATATTAAAGTCTATGAAAAGTCCTCAGGGCTCTTCTGGAATTGGTCAGGCTAATCCCGGAGCTCCAAGGGAAAACAGTCATGCCAAGAAAAGGGAATGTCATTCTTGAATCCCTGACTTTATAATGCACAACCTAAAGATGTCAGTTGCAGTCTCGTTATCACATCAGAACAGAGGTGTAGAAAATGGCTGGATGTTTGTGCATTCCCTCATGACCCTTTCTAGGTTAATGAAGTGATAAGTTATGAGCAATGCTACCAGCCACTAACCCCTATCGTACACCTATTCATGAACTATCCTCCCAAAAAAAGTGAATAAGACCAAATACTGGAAACTTAATAAAGAAAGGAATGGAAGTGCCTCACTATAGAGGATGGCATTTACGTCAAGTAATTTTTGCTTGACTGTTTTATGGTATCAAAGACTTGAATTATGATACCATCAAAAGCTCCATTCAGGATCAAGGCCTTGGTTTGCTAGGTGTTGTGCAAACTGAGAAGAAGAAATTATCCCTGCCCTGAAGATCCACAATCTAGAATATGGGCAAAGGTGCAACAAGGAGTAGCAACAATGGGCTGGTGTCAGTGGGGTGTGAACACCCCATTCTAACATGGCCCCTAAGGTGTTAACAGGTAGGCCTCCTTTCTCCTCAGCCATGACTAATTGCTAGGCCACCAACAGCTAGGGGATAAAATGGCTGCAGAGCAGAGGAGTGGGGCAGCTGCTAGAGAGACTACTGAGGAGACACTCTAGTAGCAGGCTGGCAGAAAGCTACCTAGGAAGATAGATTTCCAGAAAGGGAGAATCAGAGTCTTGCAAAGTCTGCCTAGGAAAGAGTTGAGGTAGGAAGCAGCAAGAGGTTATGAGGAATTGGTCCCAGCTGCTAAATGAAGGGTAACTGGGATGGAACCCAGAGGAGTCGGTGGACTTGGGATCTTCCACCCTCCCCAGCGAAGGGGATAGTAGTGTCCAAAAGTTCAAGAGGTGCTGTAATTTCTGAGGTCTACTGGAAAATTTCAAACTCCACCCCTCTGAGCCCTTCTGCTGGAAGCCATGTGGGGCTGCAGCTGGAGCCTAGTGTTTTTAGGCAGTTTCCTGTGGCTCTGGGTGGGAGACGGGAAAGGGAGGATCACAAATCCTGGCTACTCTTGCTGCAAGTAAATATAAATTAATAGAAGAAGATTATGTAAATCAGTGATGGTGTTAAAATGAGTTGGGGAGTCTTTGGAGTTGTAGAATGTTCACATGCAGAAACTTTACTGACGAAAAATTATGGAGAGCCACATTGAATGCTTTATACACAATAAAAACTCAAAAGTGGATCCAAGAGTGCTACCCTGAAAAATGAATTTTGAGACACCACCATAATAACTACTACCCCTTGGTCTGTTCTTCCCAAGGTAGGAGTTCGTAGGGTTGCTAAGAAAATATTAAAGGACATGGATATAACCTTCCCATAAGGTAATTGACACAGGCAGTATTCTTTCTAAAACAAAGTATCTTTCTATTTATGTAATTTATAATTCCTACTACGTTATGATCTAAAAATCCAAACAAGGCACAAAATCGCTGAGACACAATTCCCTTACTGCAAGATAAAAAGCATTCAGACTACAACAGCATATGGTTTAAATGATTCTAAGCAAAGAAATTTGTTGCAAGTGGCCAGCTTGCAACAAATTGCTGACAGCCTTTCTTATATTGCTTTAAAGTTTACATAGATATTTTGCAATTAATACCAGAATTTTATGCATTCTTATCATCACACACACACACACACACACACACACACACACACCCTCTCTATACTATTGTATATTTATAGTAAACTATCGTTCAAAGAATATCAAACTTATTCTATAAATCCATTGATGTTTCCTTTTAAAAATCACTGCTGCTGTTCAGTTCCTGGTCAGTCAGCTCTGCTCCACTCCAGCTTTCTTTTCCCACTTTGCAGAGGTCTTTTTCTTTGTCTTCTTCTGCTGGCTTCTCGGCTGTGTCTGAATTTCTCTCTCTCTCTCAGATGCAGACTCCGGACTCTGAGAGTATTGCTGGCCGCTGGCCTTTTATGCTACATTGTCGCTCTCTCTTAATATACCTATTCTTAATGCTACCTCTCTTAATATACCTGTTCTTAGAAGCAGTTGTCTCAGTTGCACATGCCCAGCCTTAACCGTTACCTCAGAACTCTGATTGACAGCTCTGACCTTTAAAACAAGTTGTGACTGGTATGAGTGGGCTCTGACCAGCTAGTGGCTCAGCTAACCGACCTCTCTGTCACCCCCTACTGGATGGTGTCCCTTACAGGTTCCCTGCATTTGATCCTCACACCGGTCCCTGTTTTTTCTTTTGTTGTCCCCCATGTTTATTTGAGTCCTGGGCTCAGTGGCTCCTTCCCACAGGTGGGGGAAGGGGCCTTAAGCCATAGGTGGGCTTGCGCCTGCCCACCTCCCGAAACTCAACAGAACCCTTTACTGCACATGCTCAGGAGCCACTAATCTTGCACATGCTCACTTACCTCGGAGCTGTGATTCTGCTGGTCCACACACATATATACTTGACTCTTTGCTAGGGCTGCCATTTTAGAAATCCTAAGTTCTCACTGAGTATGCTCAGGGTCTTCAGTGTCCAGCTCAGGGTGGAATAATTTTTACTTATTCAGAATAGAGATCAGAAATACAAAGTAGAGACTGGAGAATTTTTTCTGGTAATAGGAGGACTGTGTGCAAAGATTGGGGGAAGAAGGAGCAGGAAGCTTTTTCTCACTTCTTGCATGTGCATAGTCACAGTCCTTGTATTTCCCTGAGTGCAAGGATTCAAAAGCTACCACTACTAGGCCACTGCAGGTGACCCCATGTTGGTGGGCTCAGCATATATTCATAGATCAAGGGTTGCATAGCAGACACAGTCCCTGTGGACATGATGTTTTCTGAGGCTCTGTGCTGGTGGGATGGCTGAATGCCACCTGCCATGCCTTGAACATAAGAATGGCCATACAGGGTCAGGCCACTGGTCCATCTAGCTCAGTATCCTGTCTTCTGACAGTGGGTGGTGCTAGATGCTTTGGGGGCAATGAACAGAACAGGGCAATTATCAAGTGATGCATCCCCTGTTATCCATTCTCAGCACAAATTGGCCCTAAAAGTATGCCAAGAAAAACTTGGGCTCAAGAATTAAGCATGCAGAGTTGGGGAGAAGGTTGGTAGTGAACTGATCGTGTGAAGAATTGCAATTTTCCAGTGCAAATGTGTTGTTTGCTTCTCAACTTTATCAACACAGGAAGCAAGTTTAAAGGCTCTTCTCATCAGTTACTTTTAAGTTCTTAATAGAATTCTCAAAATCTCTAAATAAAAAGCATTTTTTTGTAAGTAAAACTCTATTCTCTTTCTTCTGGACTTAAGATTTTTATAGCATTTGGTATGTAGCTTTCATTAATAACAGCTAATCTCAGTAAGCAATTCTGCACATCATATGGGAACTTTAATTTTGCGTTCACTTTCCCAACTGTTAACTTAGTAAAGTTCCAACTCAGATTATGCCAAGTCCTATGCAATTAGAGATCTAAATTCCCCAGGCTGAATAAATACTAATCCAGTCTTTGAGTCTCATGAAGGGATCAGCTTTTAATTCCCCGAAGTAAAGTCAGGACGCAGTACCAGCCAGGCTTCAGTTCCAAGCTTCTAAAAAAAAAGTATACTCCGTTCCCTTAAGCCTTGTCTATACAGGGATTTGCCCCAATTCCAACTATCAGTGGCCAGTTGATGGTATAGCTCAGTATTGCCAACCCTAAGCATTCAGAAGTCAGGAGTAAGGACCAAAAGATCATAATATTTTAAATATTAGGTTCTTTTTAACTTGTCTTCCTGGTTTCTGAACCTCTGGGTTAAACTTACTTCACACATTCAAGGTAACCCAACAGGGGCAAAAGGAATAGCTACCCTAGGGCATGAGCCCCAAGTGGTGTGGGTGGGCTGGCAGGGGGACACTGATCTTCAGCCCCTTCCCTTCTGTCTGAGGTCCTTCCCCTTTTATGGGGTGGGGGTAAAGCTGCCCCCCATACTAGTAGGAGGCAAATTTTACTTTCACCCCTGGAGTACATGGAGGAGAATCTTGTGCAGTTCAGATGCCTAATGTGGCTCCTTGACACGAAAAGGAGAGGAGTCGAGGCTCTACCTACCTTTGCCTTTTAGGAGAGTCTTGGAAGCAATCCTGAAATCTTCTGGATGCTGGGGCTGTAGTTCTGGCCATCCTCGCTCCTTATGTGCCCATACAGAGGGTTAGCCAGAATGCAGGCCTTTGTTTTTGTATCTTTCCTTCTCTTTCTTCCTTCCCCTTCCCCCTTCTCTCTTTCTGTCTCCAGTAAATACCCAATTTTATATGTAAGTCTGAATACAATCAAAGGCTGAAATCTGAATTAAGAGCTATCCTGAGGTTCTTGTTCCTGATGCAGCTACTTGAAATATGAGGCTTATTAGCACCAGTCTTTGAGTGATTTCTCTTCCCCACCTGATTGCCAGGATGCAGTGCTCCTAACCACTTCTGAGCAGGTTACAGAAAGTGCTTTGACAAAACAACATCAAAACAGGTAAGATAGAATTAACACAGCAAGTATTTGTCTAAAATCTTGTGTTAAAACTCCATGGATGCTTAAAATATGTGCTGGTTAGTTTTTGTTATTACCCATCAGCCTCCAGACTTTTCAAAGTCTAATTTAATTGCTGGAAACTAAATACAAGAGCAAATTAATGCACAGTGTTTAACAAGTATACCTAAATATATAGTTGTGAGCTTAATGGATAATAATGAATGCAGCACTCTTATAATAACTAACACAGCAACGTTATCAGCATTTCTGAGAACGTATAACAATGGTTTTGATACATTTTGATTGAACAAGGAGTAATGGTCTCAAGTTGCAGTGGGGGAGGTTTAGGTTGGATATTAGGAAAAACTTGTTCACTAGGAGGGTGGTGAAGCACTGGAATGGGTTACCTAGGGAGGTGGTGGAATCTCCTTCCTTAGAGGATTTTAAGGTCAGGCTTGACAAAGTCTGGCTGGGATGACTTAGCTGGGGATTGGTCCTGCTTTGAGCAGGGGGTTGGACTAGATGACTTCCTGAGGTCCCTTGCAACTGTGATATTCTATGATTTTATGTGATTCTTATTGTAGTAAAAATATTGTTGAAGCTGCATTCAATGCTGCAGCGCTATTACTTTGTCCTTAAGAATTTTACACAAACCTGTAAAACCAGGTTTATTAATCTTGCTATGTAGCATCCTATTGAAATTGATGGCATTATTTTCCATGAGATTTTGATCTTCATTACAAAATATTACAAGGTTAACTACACAGAGTGCAAAGCTTTAAAAAATGTTATTGTTTACCTTCCCAGAGACAAACAATACTGGAGCTTGGAATATTGTTTGCCAGTTAGCTTGCATATGCAAATTGATGGCTGCTGCCTGATTATCTCTTCAGAAAAAAAAATAGTTGTTTATGCCTTCTCCCTGTCTCCCCCCAGACTAATAGCTTCATCTCATTGTTTTGTTTAGAATAGTAAATCCAAATTCTATAACCAGTTGCTCTGGTCTAACTGAGCAGAGAGTTTGGGATTTAGTGTATTAAAACTGTTACACTTAAAATAGTGGGGCCAGATTCAGTGTTGCAAGTCTGAAGTAATTCCGGTGAAGTCAATGGAGGTACTTCCAAGTTTACACCACAGTAAGTGAAAGCAGAATCTGGCCCATAAACGTCAGAATGGATATTCATATTTGGGTATTTTATCAAGTGTATTGACTCACAATTAACCTCAGCTTCACCTCTGTTGTTTTTCATAAAGCACTGGCTAGTTTATCATCATCCTGTAACTCTGACAGCTGGGGTTTTAAGAAAAAAACATCCAGTATCACGAGACTTGCCATATAATTGTAAAAGTTGGTAACACTGCTCAGAGAATCGTAATCTGATTCCCAGCTCTGCAGAGGAAGTAAACGGGACTGGGTCTTGTGTATGACAATGTATGTCATGAGACAGCGAGCATACCTATGCCAAAGTTCCAATCAGTCCTGAAACCCTCTCCTTACCTGCGCTTGAAGAAAGTAGTGACTGTGCAGTCTAGAGCTTGTCTCTCCCCATTCCTCAAGGCTGCTACCTGAGGTATAGGTAGCCCACACCCAAAGGAATAAGGCGTCACCTTATACCATAGAATCATAGAATATCAGGGTTGGAAGGGACCCCCTGCTCAAAGCAGGACCAATTCCCCAACTAAATCATCCCAGCCAGGGCTTTGTCAAGCCTGACATTAAAAACCTCTAAGGAAGGAGATTCCACCTCCTCTCTAGGTAATTCATTCCAGGGCTTCACCGCCCTCCTAGGGAAAAAGTTTTTCCTAATATCCAACCTAAACCTCCCCAACTGCAACTCCCTTACTCCTTTGCATGGTGCCTGTACAGAGCTAGTGACAATGTAGTCCTTCAGCTCAAAAGGCAGGAGCCTGTATTATTTGGAGCAGAAAGACTTGATTTCATAGACATATGCATTCTAAGGCCAGAAGTGACCACTGTGCTCATATAGTCTGACTTCCTGTATAACACAGGCTATAGAACCTTGACAAAATAATTCCTGTTTGATCTGAAGCTTATCATTTAGAGTAACATCCAATCTTGATTTCAAAATTGCTGAAGATGGTTCATACTGTTTCACTGTATGACTTCTCAGCTCTTGTCTTACCTAACATCCACCTGACCATTCTCATTTTGGCAGTGTGAAGTAGTTCTTCTCTCTTCCTCATTAGCCATCATTCTGACTCATAAATTATGCCTGGCCCAATCTTAATTTTATACACATTGTTCTTTAGTTTACTTGGCATATTCTTATCTCCAAGAATTCCTGTTATCTGTTCATGCGATTCTAACATCTACAATCACATTCCCAGAATAACTGAACACTAAGCAGAGTTATTTGCTTGCACAGATTTGAACTCTATTTCTTCTAGAATCCATAAGCATGAATGATCATACAACTGATGGCATGTTCTACTACTGTATAAAAGTGTCTTTATGTGTGCAAGCTCCCATCCATTGACTTTCATGTGATTACTCACATAATGTCAACTTAGAATTGGGCCCAAAATACTTCCACAAAAGTACTGATTAAGTAAAACAATACTAAGTTCTTCCCTGCATTTTGCCACTGCTGGGTGTCCAATTTTTCAATTTTATATTCTCTAGGGCTTTTCAGTACCAACAAACACGAACCAAATTTTTATTTGAATTGCAAGTCCTGTGCTGATTTAGAGTTAAATGCAGCAGTGGGCTTCACATTAAGATAAAGACCTGATTTCAGGTTTATTACCTCTTAAAGCCCAAGAGAGGAGTGTTCTTTTTAATTTACTTGTCATTTAGACGGGTACTGGCACAGGGGTTTCCTGAAAGTCATAAGGCTAGGAAAAGAGAATCCAGTTGGTTGGCTAAGGGTGATAGATGCAATTCCCTACAAGTTGTGGGCATTTTTGTCACAGTAATCCTGGCCAGTATAAACCCCAAACCCTAATGATTGTGCTTCAGAACAAAGAGGGAGACCAGACGGATAGAAGTTTTGGCGGAAAGCTGGATTGTAGTGTAGATTCAGTTGATGCAGGTATCCACTGATCAAATAGTTGTCATATCAGCTTCTATAGTATATCCTATTGTCACAGATAGTTCTGTCATAATCATGGAAATATACTGGTGGTGGGTATTTTCGTAATTTGTGTGAAAACATAAAATGTTAACTCATCTCAAACTTCAAATGTCACTTTGCATTTAAATCCAAAGTAAACCAAATCTAGACAAGTTAGATGTCTTCAAGTCACCAGACCAGAGCCTGATGAAATGCATCCTAGAATACTCAAATAACTGACTGAGGAGATATCTGAACCATTAGTGATTATCCTTGAAAAGTTATGGAAGGCGGGAGAGATTCCAGAAGACTGGAAAAGGGCAAATATAGTGCCAATCTATAAAAAAGGAAATAAGGACAACCCAGAGAATTACAGATCAGTCAGCTTAGCTTCTGTACCCAGAAAAAGAATGGATCAAATAATTAAGCAATCAGTTTGAAAACATATAGAAGATAATAAGGTGATAAGTAACAGTCATCATGGCTTTGTCAAGAACAAATCCTGTCAAACCAACCTGATCGCTTTCTTTAAGAGGGTAACAAGCCTTGTGCATGGGGGAAGCAATAGACGGAGTATATCTTGACTTTAGTAAAGCTTTTGATGCTGTCTCACATGGCCTTCTCATAAACAAACTAGGGAAATGCAACCTAGATGGAGCTACTATAAAGTGGGTGCAAAACTGATTGGAAAACTTCCCAGAGAGTAGTTATCAGAGTGATACACAGTCATGCTGGAAGGACATAACAAGTGCAGGGATCAGTTCTGGGTCCAGTTCCGTTCAATACCTTCATCAATAATTTAGATAATGACATAGGTACCTTTATAAAATTTGTGGATGATACTAAACTGGGAGGGATTGCAAGTGCTTTGGAGGATAGGATTATAATTCAAAATGATCTGGACAAATGGAGGAGAAATGGACTGAAGTAAATAGGATGAAATTCAATAAGGACAAATGCAAAGTATTCTTTCGGAAGGAACAATCAGTTCAACACATACAAAATGGAAAATGACTGCCTACGAAGGAGTACTGCAGACAGGGATCTAGCGGTCACAATGGACCACAAGCTAGATATGAGTCAACAGTGTAACACTGTTGCAAAAACAAACAAAAAACGCAAACATCATTCTGGGGTATATTAGCATGAGTGTTGTAAGCAAGACACGGCAAGTAATTCTTCCACCCTACCACGCATTGATTATGCCTCAACTGTAGTAATGTGTCCAGTTCTGGGCACCACAATTCAGGAAAGATGTGGACAAATTGGAGAAAGTCCAGAGAAGAACAACAAAAATGATTAAAGGTCTAGAAAACATGACCTATGAGGGAAGATCGAAAAAATTCAGTTGGTATAGTCTGGAAAAAAAGAAGACTGAGAGGGGACATGACAGTTTTCAAGTACATAAAAGGTTTTTACAAGGAGGAGGAAGAAAAAAATATTCTTAGCCTCTGGGATAGGACATGAAGCAATGGGCTTAAATTGCAGCAAGGCAGTTAAGGTTGGACACAAAGAAAAACTTCCTAACTGTCAGGGTGGTTAAGCACTGGAATAAATTGCCTAGGGAGGTTGTGGAAACTCCATCATTGGAGATTTCTTAAAAGCAGGTTAGACAAACACCTGTCAGGGATGGTCTAGATCAGGGGTCAGCAACCTTCCAAAGAAGAAGAGCCATTTTTTTTTGTTTTTCTCTTTGACAAAAATATTTTGAGGGCTGTATCACATGCAAAGCTACTGGTAGGGTTAGAATTTATCAACTAATAGTAATTGAACATATTAAAGTTATCACTACACACCAATACTTTTAATGTGACTACAACCTAGGTGCTTCAGGTGAGGACAATACCAGACTGCCCACAGCCTGGGTATGTAGCCATGGTGTTAAACCGTGCTGGGCCCATGCTGCTGCATCTTCACTGATATCTTTAGCCAGAGTTGCTATATTAAAGCTAGCAGAGCTGCAATCACACTTCTGATTGCAATGTAGCCATACCTTCTGCGTTTGTACAGCATCTAGCCCCACAATGAGGGCCTGGTCTCAGTTGGGGCCTATTGATGTTACTGACATATAAATAAGTTTGAACCCATCTCTCCTGTAAATACTCGCATTCAGATTTGGGTTTGTTAAAATGCATTTGCTACAGGGCCTGTAGTGACGTGACAGTCCCTCAAGTGAGGCTCTGAATAAGGCCGTATCTTTGCAGGCGGTCACAGTAATGCCATGTCACTGTACAGTGTGTGTGCTCCCTGGGAGCTGAGTGGTCTCTGCCCTTCTGAATCAAAGAATGCCAGGATCATTGCGTACCCAAGACAACACAAGAACTACACCCATGCTCTGGTGGATTATGTGCTGATGAGAACCTCACCCTGGTTTTCTATCAGACTCCTAATCCCTTGCATGAAAACCTCCCACCTCTTCCGCGGGGTGCAAGTCTTCCTCGATTACAAAGCAGTGGGTTGGGGTGCAGGAGACGGTGCAGGGTCTGGGAGGGAGTTTAGGTGCAGGAGTGGGTTCTGACCTGGGGCAGGGGGTTGGGGTGTGGGAGGGGGTGCAATGTACAGGCTCTGGCCGGGAGCCACTTACCACATGTGACTCCCCGTCGGTGGTGCAGCAGGGCTCAGCAAGCTGCCCACCTGCTCAAGCCCCACACCACTCCCAGAAGCAGCGCCACTGGTGGGGGAGGGGGGAGAGGCAGCTCCACGCACTGCCCCTACCTCCAACACCGTCCTTACAGCTCCCATTGGCCGGGAACCAGCCAATGGGAACTGCAGGAGTGGTGCTTGTGGGCCCTGGCAGTGCATGGAGACCCCCTGCCCCACTACGTCCAAGGGGCACGGAGAGACAAGCCAGCAGACAGCTGGTTCTGGGAACGGCATTGGGCCAGGGCTGGCAGGCAGCCTGCTGAGCCCTGCTGTGCCACCGAGTGGGAACTGCCTGCGGTAAGTGCCTCCTAGCCAGAGCTTCCACTTCACACCCCCTCAAAGAATGGCTGCCTGCAAGGGGGCAGCCAAAGAGCCACATATGGCTCCAGAGCTGCAGGTTGCTGACCCCGAGTCTAGATAACACCTAGTCCTGCCATGAGTGCAGGGGACTGGACTAGATGACCTTTCAAGGTTCCTTCCATTTCTATGAGTCTATGACTCTATGTAATTAGACTTTTTACCACATTTCCTAAGTTGATGTGTTCCAGCTCCAGTTTGTACTAAAAATAAAAGCACGGTACTGTGGGACAGATCCTCTGCTGGTGTAAATCGGCAGCAATGGAACAATACCAATTTATACCCGCTAACTATTTGACCCTTTAATAAAGCACGTATCAGATAAAGTAATGCAGTTCTAGTGCAGTGCTTTCAAACTGAATTTTCTAAGGCAGCTTTTCTACTGGTTTTTGCATTTAGTATTTTGAAGATGCATTTTCATCCTTTTAGGATGGCCATATGTTTGTGTGTCATATTGGCAGAAAGACCCATATTTTGGGTATTGTAGCGAGACTTGACATGGATCTGAGCCCATCAGTTGTTGGCAGTAGTATTAAATGTTTTTTGCAGTCTGTCTAAGGAATTTCACTGAAAAAATTCATTCCCCTGGCAATGTGCTACCATGGTGATATTCATCATCACCTTATAGAACAGTAGACTCACAGCAATCATCAGATGTGGAACTTCAGACCAAAGAGGCAAGAAGTAGATTCCAGTAATGATTCAAAAACCAGAGCTCACTTTTAAGTTATATAGATAGATATAGATATATATTTCCTGGCCTGCATAAACTTCATTTTGTGTACAAATCCTGACTTGCATATGAATATATGTATCTGAGCATGCAAATCAGAGTTTATACAAATGCATTGGAATCTGTGTGTCCAAGATGAGAATGTGTGACAATCTTGTGTGCAGTTTAGCATGCATCCTTGCAAATATAGCCATTTTGTTTTTGGGCTGCCCTACAGTCTCCTGATGGTGAACAGATCACATGTAACTGAAGGGAATAAACTCCATAGAAGAATGGGAATTGCTTAGGGTAGTTCAAGGAGGTGTAACTAGGGCCAATGTGATAACATTTAAAGATGGAATATTTAGCCTGGCTATTTTTTTAGAATTCTTCTATTTTTACATTGTTCTCCAAGGAATGCTGGAAGTCCCATTGCTTGAATCACTTAAAACACTTGTGTCACAGTGGGGCTTCCATCACTTCTCTGGAAGCCTATAGCATAGTCCAATAGATCTTGTTTACTATTGAGAAGACTGGAAAAAGCACCGTACTCTCTAGGGAATAAGCTCACATTGTCAGCGGAAGGAAGTAAATAGAAACAATTGGGAAAATACCTGTGACTGAGGCAAAATTCATAGCTTTTTTATTTCTTCCTAATGTATTCTACATTAAAGCTCTGTATAGAGCTTTATTGGGGCCCTTTCTTGCTCTCTCTCATTTTATGGTTATTTGACTCTAGCTCATTTTTATGTTCATTTATTGGATAGGATCATATGATTTATTGGATTGGACTGCTGACTATAAGACTGTTGGCAGCAGAATATCACATTACTGAAATGAAAGAAAATTCAACTATTGTACATGTTGGTGCTATTCACTGAGCTAAACAGAATCATCCCTTGATATGTTCAACCCTTCTCTTTCCAAGGAGCTTGACGGTTGTTTTTGTCGTACATACACTTAGGGCTATTATAAGAAATGGATAAGTTACTAAAATAGTGCCCCATCCTACATCAAGTGAACATCCTAGACCAGTTAAATAGTCATAAGGCAGAGTGTAAGGCATTTCAGCTGAGTCTAAATTACACTTCAGCTCAAATTTTGGCCCAAAATATTGGGAAAGGGAAATACTGCAGTGATTCCTAAGGAAGGAGGGAGGCAAACAAATTAATTAAAATGGCATAAAGATATCCTCTTTGTAGTTATCTATAGACAATGATAGACCCTTGAATCTTGTGTCAATACTTTCCTATTAAATCTTAGCCCAGAAGTTTTCCAGATACAAATCTGAGCTGAAAAAGCAACTGTAGAGTTTAATATAAGATTACATATTTTCTGCAAAAATCTGTTTTAAAACAACAACAAACAAACAAAAAATAAAACACAGTAGCCTGATGGCAATCATAGATTTTTATTCTCCCATGACAAACTTAATCTCACTTAAGGGCTCCAGTTGGCATCTGAAAGAGAAACACTGTAAAAGTTAAACTAAGTCCCTTAAATTTCATTATTTTCACTGATATATCCAATAAGCAACATTGTCATTTACCCTGAGAACTGAAAAGTGGTGTCCACTAGGCTAAATAATGGCTTGCCATGTGTAGATCATCTAGGGAGGCAAGAAAGAGCTGACCCAGGGAAATAACTTTTTACCATATTGATAGATTTGCACAATACATGGGGAATCAGTATGTGGGAAGAAATTTACTTACAGGGGTATAAGAAATTTACTTACAGGGGTATAAGAGCTTAGAACTAGGAGTAATGAGAGTAAATTAAACAGAGAATTTCCTAACACTAAAGTCTTGCACTGCAGAATAATTTCCTAAGGGAAGAGGTTGGAACCCTACTGTTTGAGTCATTTAGAAAATATACTGTAGGGAACAATCCTGCAGTGCTAGGGAGATGGATTAGATGGCCTAATAAGTCTTTTTCATCTCTATTGTCTCTGACTTCGTGCATTAATATTTTCTGCAGCTCCAGTGAAAACAAGAAATGTTCCTTTAGTGACATTCCAGTTATAGAAACTGAGAGGATGAGTTTTTAATTTCTTAATGACTTTACCTAAGTGAAGAACAATGACCTTTCCTTTAAAGCGAAGAACAAGAGACACATTTATTAACTGAAAAGACAAGAAGATGCCAGTGTGTCAGCTTAAATCTGAGTGGAAAGATCAAACATTGAATTCTAAATCTGTGACAGGAGGTCCCTTCTGACACCTGCAAGTATAATGTATGTTTAATAAAGGAAGAACAATTTCCTTCTTGTAAAAGTGCTTGGAATTTCTAATTCATTTGGTTCAATAGTTACTAAAACTTTGGCTGTGTAGCTTGCTTCAGCATTTTTTATAGTATCTCTATTTTTCAAGAGGACAATTTGACAGTTGTTCTATTCTTGTATGTGGGCTTGGCAGAATTCAGTTTTTGTGTATAATTTTGATGGATAATATAGTTAGTTAAGCTTTTTTATTTTATAGGTTTAAATTTTCACAGTTGCAAGAAATTATGGGAGGGGTCAGACAATAACTATTTAATGGCAGATGTTGCGATTCAGAGAGTTAAAGCTTTTTATAACTGTTAAAACACAAAGTGTCATCACAGGTTAATATATATAAACTACATATTCATAAATCAAACTAAATTCTCAGGCAGCACTTTTTACTTTGCCTAGCTGTAAATTTCTGTTATTATCACTAGAAATATTTGTGTGTGTGTGTGTTTATGCTGAGATTGATGTTTATCAACATTTACCAAAAAATATCTAATGCTTCCAAACGTACATGTATGCTTTGTGTCTGATCAAGGTTCATTTACAATTCTCTGGAAATGTAAAGGCAAGGGGAGGGGAATGGGGGTGATAAGGGAATAAGTAACAGTTATACACACCTTAAGGCCTATGAGCCTTACACCGCTAGAGTGATGTAGATGGGCTTGAGCATAAATGAGAATCAGGCCCTCTGTATTTTACAATAACCTAAATCGAAGGGTTGGATTCTGTTTCCACTGAAGTCATTAGAAAAACTATTGGTTCAATAAGACTAGGATCAAGCCTTAAATCAGGAAATATATCTATAGAATATTACATTATATGTGGAAATAACAACAATTTAAAGTCGAGTAGTGCCTACATGTTAGAGCAGGGGATGTGGAGTAAGGACTTCTGGATTGTATTGCCAGTTAAAATACTGAATTTGACCATGGCAAGTCAAATAACATTGGTGTGCACCCTGTAAATAAGTTTTTTCATGGAAGACCCTTGTGGGAGTGGGAAGGGTGTGACACAGACTTTTGCCTTCCCAGAGCTGGAGAGCAGTCAGCCTTGCAGCCAGTCAGTAGGAATTATTACAGCCTCAGGCTGTAACACTGGCTGTAGCCCACGTATGTGCCATTGGCTAGAGCAGTACAGGCTGTTGTAATGGCTCTGAACTTGTGAGTGTGAGTGTATACAAAGCACCACTGTGAGTGGAGAATTCTAATTAGTAGCATTTTACATTCACTTGGCATGGGTGTAAATGGCCACCACCAAAGGCACAAGGCTCTGCAGAATTCACTGTAGTGCCTCAATACCCAGTAATACCAATAAACTGTCCCTTCAGTGCTCTTTGTTTCAAGATTTGCAGGCCAGTGTGTTAGAGACACAGCGCCGATATGCATTTTCTGGTAGCTTTGGCGGTTTTCTAGTCATAGAGAATAGCAGCTGACCAAGCGCTACCTTAACAGAAGGTCAATGACTCAGAAAGAAGAGCCAAACATGAGCTCTTCAAATTGTTTGTGGTGTTTCCCATAAACAAAGAGCAAAATGTTTTCAGTGTCAATGACTGACTTTTAGTTCAGGTTTAGGACAGCAACCAAGAGGGAGAATAAATGTAAAGGGCCCCAGGTATCTCACTGTGACTCGGGGAATCCCACTGTTAAACATGGTGTAAGCAAATGGAGAAGAACAGCCTAAGACTCCAGAAAAGAGACACCAAACTGTTCTGTAACATTCTGCATCTGAACTTAAAACAGAAAATAGCAGCTGCGTTGTGGCAGCCCCTACAGCCAGCTGGGAGACCCCTTTACTGTTAAAGGAGCACTGCACAGAAGACAAAATGAAAGTTGGCATTGGGGTAGGCGTTGGGGGCAAAGGTAGCTTTTCACACTCCCTATTCTGGTTTCTTGTAAATTATGGCAGCCCTCTCCCCAATGCTGCTGTAAGGAGGACATTTTGTTTATCCAATAACATGCTGAGACCACTGCCTGCAGCTGGAATACCAATTGTTATGCTTATTGCTGAAAGCAGCTAAAAGGAAGCTTTTCTGAAACCTAAGTATGGGGTCGACTTCGTGCAGGTCCCATTGGCCAGGAACAGGGAACCGTGGCAGGGGGCCATGCCTGCGGACAGTCAATGTAAACAAAACGTCTGTTGGTCCACCAGTGGATTACCCTGATGGGCTGCATGCCAAAGTTTGCAGACCCCTGCCTTAGCACAACTAACAGGCCAGGAGGGGCAGGCGGAAGTGAATGACCACGAGGAGTAAACGTGACCCTGTGCCCTCCTGACATGAGTTGTTTTTCCAAAGCATGCGGTTTTGCAAGATGGAAAGTTTCGCAATCGTTAACTATTGCTATGAGAAATACAGCTGGTTAACTGATGGAAAACTCCACACTGCAGGCTGGAAAACTCCACACTTAAGTTAGTTTATGCTCAACAGTTTTTGTTTTTGAACAAGGTGAGTAATAACAAATCGTGTATAAAAAGAAGAAATCTGAGCTCGGTGGGCACTTGGACACCTTTTAAGTTCTCCTGTGGTTGGAAGGCTGGTCACTGGACAGCTCTCTCTCCTTCCTGATTCAGAAACTACTTGCTGGTAGCTGGCCTTTTTATGCTGTACTCTGTCTCTCCTCTAATATACCTTTCTAGTCTTAGAAGCAATTACCTCATCCACACATGCTCAGTGTCAACCATTCCTTCAGAGCTGTGACTGACAGCTCTGACTTTTAGAACTAGTTATTACTGATATGAATGGGCTATGACTAGTCAGCTAGCTGACCTCTCTCTTACCCCTTACTACACATGCTCAGTAGCCATTAATCTTGCACTAATCTTGCACATGCTCACTATTGTTGTTTACCTCAGAGCTGTGACGTGGTGATCCATACACACATACATGGCTCTTTTCCGGGGCATCATCTGGGATTGGGCTTTCTGCCAATTGACTGAACTTTTTACCTTATCTCTAGGGCCCTACCAAATTCACCGTCTATTTGGGGCAATTTCACAGTCATGATTTCAGATATTTAAGTCTGAAATTTCATGGTGTGGTAACTGCAGGGGTCCTGACCCAAACAGAGTTGGGGTGTGCAGGGTGTGGGGGGGTTCACAAGGTTATTGTAGAGGGAATTGTGGTAGTGCCACCTATACTTTTGTGCTGCTGTTGGCAGTAGCGCTGCCTCCAGAGTTGGGTAGCTGGAAAGTGGAGGCTGCAGGCGGGGAGCCCGGCTCTGAAGGCAGAGCCACCACCAGCAGCAGTGCAGAAGTAAGGATGGCCTGGTATGGTACTGCCACCCTTACTTCTGCACTGTTGCTGGCAGGGTGCTGCCTTCAGAGTTGAGTGCCTGACCAGCAGCCGCCACTCTCTGACCACTGAACTCTGAAGGCAGTGCACAAGTTAGGGTGGCAATACCTCGACCCCTCCTACAGTAACCTTGTGACCCTCCCATGACCCCCTTTTAGGTCGGGACTCCCAGTTGGAGAAGTGCTCGTCTCCCCCATGAAATCTGTATAGAGTAGGGTAAAAGTACACAAAAGACCAGATTTCACGGGGGGAGACCAGATTTCACGGGGGGAGACCAGATTTCATGGTCCATGGCACATTTTTGCAAATCCGTGAATTTGTTAGGGCCCTGCTTATCTCAGTACTGAGCAAAATCAGCATCTTAAAGTGGAGCAGTTACTGTTTGTTCAGAATAGAGATTAGGCTCACAAAATGCCTCCCTCCTCCACCAAACCATGCGGTGAGATTCCTTTGTGAGGCAGCTTTTCTACTCACAAGCCTGCTCCTTTCTTTGAAAGTAGCAGGACACATCATATACATTTAGTGTTCTACCTAGTCCCAGAGCTCACAAAATAGGAGATTAGCATGCATGTATGGATCAAAGCTGCCTAATCTAATTTAGAGACTAAAAGCTTAATGAGTCCCCAAGATAAAGGGGATGGGCTTCTGTTTTAATGCTCATTTCTGTTCTCCTCCCAGGGCCAATGGAACTGTAGAGACTGAGGCTATGTCTACACTACAGCGGTAAATCGACTTAAATTGCGCAACTCCAGCTACATAAATAATGAAGCTGGAGTCTATGTAGGTTAAGTTGACTTGTTGTGGTGTCTACACCACACTGGGTTGACAGGAGACACTCTCACGTTGACATACTTTACTTCTCTCATTCCTGGTAGAGTACCAGGGTCGACCGGAGAGCGCTTTGCCATCGATTAACAGGTCTTCACTAGTCCCACTAAATCAACCCTCAGTGCATTGACCGCCGGAGGGTCAATTGCCCAGTAGTCTAGACATAGCCGGAGTCTAAAATAGTGAACTACTATTACAATGTATCCATGGTACTTAAGTAGGGTTGCCAACCCTCCAGGAATGGCCAGGAGTCTCCAGAAATTAATGATTAATCTTTAATTAAAGATTCTGTCATGCGATTAAATCGCCAGGAATACGTCCAGCCAAAACTGGCAACCCTATAACTAAGGACATCATTGAGTAGCAGAGTAGCTTAGTGGTTACACTGTAAGAATAGGATCCCAGAAAGCTGGATTCTATTTTCAGTTTTCGTATTAACTTGCTCTGTAACTCTTGTCTATTAGATTACAAGGTTTGGGGGGCAAGGATGTCTCTTGCTATGTGTATGTACAGTGCCTAATACAAAGAGGTCCCTGTCTCAGTATATTTAGCTCAATAAATTGAAGCTTAAGGGACAACTTGATTACCGACAATAAGTATCTACATGGGGATACTTTGCTAATGGGCTCTTCAGTTTAGCAGAGAAAGGTGTAACACAAACCAATAACTGGAAGTTGAAGCTAAAGAAATTCAGATGAAAATAAGGCATTGTTTTTAATAGTGAAAGTAATTAACCATCGTTCCAATGTACCAGGGGCTGCGAGGGATTCTTCATCACTGATGATTTTTAAATCAAGATTGTATGTTTTTCTAGGTTATCTGCTCTATAAATTATTTTGGGGACGTTCCATGGTCTGCGCTATATAGAAGGGCAGAATAGAACAGAACAGAATAGAATAAATCATCCCTTTTGGCTTTGGATCTGACTCATTTGGAATCTCTAGGCAATATCGCAATACAAATAATATACTTAAAAAAAAGCAATTGTGTGGGTCGAAAAGCAATCTTGGCCTTCAGTGTGCTTAGAAAAGCTTCGTCCTCACTTAGCTGGTAATATTTTTATATTATATTATCAGAAAGCATCTTAGGGCACCTTTGACATGAAGTGTGCTCAGCAAGCCCAATATTGTTAGGGCTAGGATTCTCTCTTGCATGCTATGTAAACCAATAAAAAGAACATATTTCATTCTGTTTAAAATGTATATTGCTTTTATTTTAAAGCAGCTCGAGACTGAATGTTCCTACAATGCTGTAAAACACAGCTAATAGGAACCCCCATGATTTACTTCCTTTTAATTTCATTCTTGTTTTATGCTGTGCCGGACAGTGTCTTATTTATGAAGCATTCATGAACCTGTCATCAGAGGCACATTAAATGATTAACTGCCTATTCAGAAAAACTTGTGAATCGAGATTAGTTACATATGATCAAAAATTTACTTTGGCTCTTCAGGAATTAAAGGGCCTTTTGCTTCAATAAACAAATTAGTAAACACATAAAAATTACAACCCTGTAGAGACTCATCTGAGCACCAGTGCAATTTAGGAGTATATTTTCTGAAATAAAAGATGGGTGATCCCTGACATTAAGGCGTGATCGTGCTACAAATGAAGGCAGTTGTCTTTGTGGTTCTAGTCAATTCCCTTTGGCTTGGACAGGGCAGGACTGAAATCCTGAATCCCTTTCCCACCCGCCCGAAAATATTTAGTTTTTGATGAAAAGTGATTTTTTGAACCATTTCTATTCATTTGGAAAGGCATTTTCCTTCAAAGATCTATTTAACTAGAAAATGTTCTGTCATCTGTACATTGGCCCGTGATGTGTGCTCATAACCATTTCACTATAAAACCATCATCAGATATGCACAGTGAGCAAACCAACCATCACGAATAAATTCTGCCCTGGATGTACATGCATGGGTCTTCCATTAACTTCCATAAGGAACTGTGTGGGGTAGCTGCTGCTACGTAAGGTGTGCAAAGTGGTGACCTAGGTCAAAAGATGTTCTTCTCTGTTGGAAAGCTGTGTGTGATGTCAAGTAAGAATTCAATAAAGTAATTGCCAAATACAAGCTCTTCTGGTTTTAATTAAAAGAACAGCACAAGAGCAGCGTATGGGCATCCAAAAGCTTACATTGACTATATGGAAGGGATGATATGCAGTGCCCTGGTCTATGCTATGAACTTATGTTGGCATAACTAAGTCACTCAGGGCCACTGTACACCCCTGAGTGATGCAGTTTTGCTGACCGAACTCCCAGTATAGACAGCGCTATGTCGACAGGAGGGCTTCTCCCATCAACATAGCTACCACCTCTTGGGGAGCTGGATTAAATAGTCTGATGGGAGAAGGTCTCCAGTCGGTGAAGGTAACGTCTTCACTCTGCACTACCGCTGTACTGTGCTGTAAGCCTAGATCAGTGTTCGCAAGTGTTTCATATTTAAGACAAAGATCCTCATGCCCCATCACCTGATGTGATAGCTCTTCTGCTACTTTCCTACCCTGGAACCTGCTTCTAATGATGCCCTGGTACTACTGAGGTTGCCGGTACTAATGATACTCCCAGCTCTGACAAAACAAGTGAGAAATCCTAGGCAGCTGTCTCACTCCATGGGTGTTCCTCTTCTTCCCTCTCCCATTCTGGTGCAATGGACCCAGTTTGCCAAAAAGATTTTCTTGTCTCCCATCTCACAGAGCAAGTGGCCTGAAATGGCTTTCCAACTCCCTGTTCATTCCACACAGGTGGGTGTACCTGCAGCTCGATGCTGCAAAAGTCCTTTGCAGCATAAATTTTATTTCCCCTCCCACGTGACTAGTCATGTTGTGCTCTGCTAATAACTAAGTGTTGTTCCCCTGGTGTTATCTGGACCAGTGATCTTCTAGGTCACTCCAATTCTTCACTCTGGTAGCCAGCCTTACTCTGCTCTGCTGTGAGAACCCCCACTCCTGGGCTGTTCATGTACAGCCTCTAGCATGTAAGCTGCTCCCATCTACATGAGTGAGCACTTTTGGCCAGCTATTGCTTGGATTGTGCAACCAAATGACATTAACCAATATCTTCGGTCCCACACACAATCCTAGGAACCTCCGTCTTGCAGTGTCCAGTTATGCCCACTGGACACTGCAAGCTTCTATGAGTTTTACAATTTTAAAAAAATTATATGCACCAGACATGTTGTCCCAAGTGGAGTCTTTGACACGCTTCAAACCAAACATACTGCTTCAGGTAGAATAAACAAAAAGATTTATTAACTACAAAAGATAGATTTTAAGTGATTATAAGTCAAAGCACAACAAGTCAGATGTGGTCAAATGAAATAAAAGCAAAACACATTCTAAGCTGATCTTAATACTTTCAGTGCCTTTACAAACTTAGATGCTTCTCATCACAGGCTGGCTGGTTGCCCTTCAGCCAGGCTCTCCCCTTTGATAAGGGCTTCAGTTGGTTGGTGGTGGTGCCTGTAGATGGAGGTGGAAGAGAGACCCTGGCAAACATCTCTTCCTTTTATCATGCTCTTTCTTCCCTCTTGGCTTTGCCTCCCCCCCGCTCCCCGAGTCAGGTGAGCATTACCTCATCGCAGTCCCAAATTAACCAAGGGAAGAGGGATGACTCACTCGAGAGTCCAGCAGATCCTTTGTTGCTGCCTCAGCCAGTGTCCTTTGTTCCTGTGAGGCTGGGCTGGATTGTCCCACACATGCCCTGATGAGGTGTGAACTGCCCCTCTGCTCCTGGAAAGTTTTGCCTGGGCTTGTTTTAAGCCATAAGAACATATTTTCAGCCTCGTAATTATATACATAAAATTGCAACCTATAACATTACTACAATAACAATGCTCAGTGCATCATGAGCCTTCCAAAGACATCCAACATGACAAACTTTGCATTTGATACCACACAATCATATTATAAAGATGAATATGGGGATGAAAGGATGTTCCCCTGAGGCACAGAGCATCACCTAAGTACTGTGTCCCAATTCTGAAGGAAGCCACAGCGCTTAGAATCAGGGTGTAGTAAAGGGAACTTTGAAAATGCCCCTTAGTCTTGCACTGGGGCTTTTTGTTCAGTTGAGCACAGGATCCCTCGCTGAAAGAACTTCAGTATCGGTAGCGCCTCCTAGTGGAAATGCCCTGCAGAGTCTGAGATACAGGCACTGTTGTCCCCTGCATGCATTCTTCATTTGAAAAAGGGAGGTGCTAGGCTGTTCAATTAACAGTGCATAGAATTAAGAAACTGGCAAATGTACAGCATTTTCCTTTGGTTTGTTTTCCTTTATCATGTTTCTGGCTGGGGCAGTGGGCCATGATTCCCAAAGTCAAACTCTACTGCTTTGAATATTTAACCTGAAACATTAAAGTAATCTTTGTCTTTTGCCCCTCTAAACCTCAAGTGTTAGAATGTTTTGTTTGGTGCCCAGCTAATTAGCTCTCGAAGAGATGTTACTAGTTAAGTTAATAATTACTACACCTCCACAATTGACCTTGAGGTAACTCTGATGCAGACACATTAAAGATGAATATAATTATTCCTGGAAAAATATCTTGACAGAATAAAGTTATTAGCATATTTATAACTATTCCTGCGCTATTTCAGAAAACACGGGCATTCACTAACTGCCAGCAGCACTAGAAAGGCTGCCGAGTTCAAGCATCAGGACAGTGTGACTTGGTTGATAACATACCATCTTTCATCTGTGAGTTTTCAGTTCAAATTCAGCTTGAGATCCTAAATGAATGAATCATACTAAGTATTATTTAGCTCCATCCCTCGGTATGTATCTCTCCTGGGTCGTGGTGGTCCTTTAGTCAGTGAGGACAAAGGAAACACAGGCACATGCTCTAAACAGCTGTTTTTCTTTTTTTATATTTTGCATGCAGTCAGATCAACGCTTTGTCCTCTACTGCCAGAATATTGTTTTGCCAATAGGGTAAAGTAGCCCTGAGAGGTGAGGAGATGGAAGGTAAAAAAAGTGAAATTCTTTAAAAGTACAGGAATAGAAAAACAAAATCCCCAAGCTACTGGATATCCAGAAGCTGCCTGATCAAATCCCACAGGACACAGAAATACAGAAAACATTAATTGTCATTGTTTTCTGCATTTGTTGTCTGGTACAAAACTTAATGGATTAATCCTCATGAGGTTCCCCATGGAGGAGATAAGTATGTATTAGAACTATCTCACACTCACAGATGGGGAAATTGAGGCACAGAGGTGTTGACTGTCTTGCCCAAGTTCACACTGTAATATATTTTGCATGTGTGTGAGGAACAGAGAAAGAGAGAGATTATGTTACCGTTATCCCAAAGGAGACCACAGGGGTCCTGCCATTGCAGCCCAATGCGGGAGAGGAGGTTACTCACCTTGTGCAGTAACAATGGTTCTTTGAGATGTGTGTTCCTATGGATGCTCCACTTTAGGTGTCTGTGTGTCCCTGCACCTCTAATTGGAAAGTTTTGGTAGCAGTGTCCCGTTGAGCCTGCACATGTGCTGTCCCTCCCCCGTGGTCTGCCTTGAGGCTATTTAGCACTGCACAGGTGAACCCCCCCTCACTTTCTTCTCTACCACAGAGTCCTATAGAGAACTCCGAAGTAGAGGGGAGGAGGGTGAGTTGTGGAGCACCCATAGGGACACACATCTCGAAAAACCGTCGTTACTGCATGAAGTGAGTAACTTCCTCTTCTTCTTCAAGTAGTGTCCCTATGGGT
This sequence comes from Dermatemys mawii, assembly GCA_007922305.1. NCBI lineage: Eukaryota > Metazoa > Chordata > Testudines > Dermatemydidae > Dermatemys > Dermatemys mawii. The sequence goes on from ML677383.1 coordinate 507,557, forward strand.
GCTCCACTTTAGGTGACTCCTGAGCAGTACCCACCAGTGGATGCTGGGACTTTGGAGTGGAGTCTTACTAGAGGGAGTACTGTGGAGTTGAAGATGGTGTCAGCAGCCAAGGGTTTTCAGTGATCGCATAATGTTCTGTGAAAGTATGGACAGAGGTCCAAGTCGTTGATGGAGTAACCGTATGGAACGTGATTGAAGTAGAAACTGATCTCATGGAGTGCGTATGTACGGAAGCAAGTTACACCCTTAATAAGAGATTAATCCAACTAGAGACCCATTTGTATAGTCTTTGAGGCAATATCACAGAACTTTTGGATCTTTCCGTGGATGAAAGGAAGAGTTATGGGAATTTCCTGAAGTCCTTAGTCCTGTCCAAGTAGAATGCTAATGTTCTTCTAATATATAGCATATGCATAATTGTCTCCCAGTTGTCACAATGTGGTTTTGGGACATGGATCTGTTGATTCATGGGGAGATGTTGATTCATGATCCAGGGAGATGGATCTGTTGATTCACATGGAAAGTGCATAGAAAGTAGGGAAAAACCTGGGATATGGCCTTAGGGTTACTTTGTCTTTAAAAGAAAAAGGCCATGAATGATGGGTGTCATAAGTGTGAAGCAGCCTACAATTAGTGTTTACCTGTAAGGGGTTAAGCTAAAAGTAACCTGAGAGGTGGACAACTCACCACTGAGAACCCTCCAAGTGATAAAAAGAAGGTAAACTTACTGACTGCAGTACTTGATAGAATCTTATAGTTACAGTGAAAGACATAGCTGTGTTCATCCCATAGCCGAGGTGAACAGGAGAGAGCCCAGAGAGAAACTGAAACTTAAAATCCTTTGTCTCCTGAGGAATTTCTCATTGGTCAGTTGTCCACCTCTCAGGTTACCTTTAGCTTAACCCCTTACAGGTAAACACTAATTCCAGGCTACTTCACACTTATGACAATGGGTATGCCATGAGGGCCGTTGTTTCTCCTATGTACCTAGCTGAGGTGATGGCAATTAGAAATGCTATAGTCATGGACAGGTGTAAGAGAGAACAAGTTGCTCTGGACTTGGAGGGAGGTCTAGTCAAAGCCCTGAGAAGTAGGTTAAAGTCCCAGGCTGGAGCAGGTGGTGTTACATGGGGAAAAAGAATCCCAATGCCCTTAAAGAATCTACGCATTAGTGGGTGAACAAACACCTAGTGGGAAGCCATTTTCACCATGAGATGTACCTGAAAGGGAGCTGAGTGAGAGTTTAAAATGTAGTGCAAAAGCAGAGGGAGGAAAGGTGAGGTTGGGTCTGTGTGTTTGGAATGGCACAAACTTGGGGTCGTTTCTATTTTGTAGATAAGTATGTCAAGTAGTCAGCTTGTGGCTGTGTTGCAACACATGCACAGGCTCAACTGGACACTGTTACCTCCGATTAGAGGTGCAGGGACACACAGACATCTAACATGGAGCACCCCTAGGGACACTACTTGAAGAAGGTCTTCTTTAGATCAAGTGGAAGAAACCTGTGTTTCTGGAACCGCAGGACCCGTGTTCTTGTCACAGCTCCTGTGTGTGAGTGCATGAGAGTCATTTATCTAGTAATTATGTCTGCAGCATATGGATTCATTACAGTGTGACCTTAGTCAAGTCATTGAAGGCCCCACTTTCAGAGGTGCTGAGTAGAGCAGGTCAGGGATTTTTCAACTAACTTTTTCCTGTTGGAAAATATTGATTCATGAGAACCAAAACTTTCTGGGGAAACATATCACCTTCAACAGGTCAAGAATGGAATTTCTGGTCCAAACAAGACAGAGAGAACCCCCCAAATAGTCAATAGTCCATGCTTAGGGCACTCACCTGAGATGCCAGAGAACTGAGTTAAAGTCCCTGCTTTGAATCAAGCAGAGCAGGAGATTTGATCCCAAGTCTTCAACATCCCAGCTGAGTTCCCAGACCAGTGGGCTAGTAGCTATTCTTGAGTGGCTCACGCTGACTCCGATTTTTCATGATAAACTTTGAAAGGTCTCAGGTTCATCCTGTCGTGCAGTGAAATCAAACGCCGAAACCTCACCGATTATTCTGAAATAGAATTTTCGTCTTCTAGCCAACCCTAGTGCTGAGCTTCTCCACTTCCCATTGATGCCCACTGAAGTCAATAAGACTACTTGGGCATGAAATTAATAATGGATTAAGTTGCTCTGTGGGGCTCAAGCCAGAGAGCCTAACACCTTTCAGGGAAGAGCCCATAATATCCCTTTTAGCAATACATACCCTATTTGTTTCTTGCTAATTCATACGATTTTAAAGTGGTAAGATAGCATGGGACAGTACACAGTGATACTAAATAATCAGCTGAAAATTATCGCTGTGGGTAGGCACCAGGAGACTGACAAACTAAGCATGTTCTTCTCAGACCAGCAAATATGCCAGCCTGCTGATTATTCACTTTATTTGATCTGGCATACCTGTAGCATGAGTCATTCTCTGCAGCCTTAGGAAAATTTGTTCTCTATAAACATCTTAGAATCAGGAATGTCTCAGTGTTAAGGGACAGAAGGAAATTCCTTCTGAATATGTTTTATCAAAACAGAGTAGTTGGTTTTCTTAAGTCTTCAAGCTTGCTATAAAAAGGGAAAATGGCATATTTGTATAAGTACAAAGAAAGGGGGCTTAGTTTGCAGGCTGAGACACAGAGATAGTGGAATCATGTTTCATAGAAAATGTAACACTGTGCTAAATATGCCAGGCAGTAAATGATTTTCTGTACAGATAATAAGGGCCTGAGCCTGCTCCCATTGAAATTGATGGAAATTCTGCTGTTGCCCTTAAGAGTAGAATTAAACCTTAGACGATTTTATTGTTCATATTACAATAACAGCTAGGAAATCCGGTCAGGGATCAGGGATCCTTTGTTAGGTGCTAGGCAGCCCAAGGCCCAAAATGCTCACAGTGTGTGATAGGCAGAATGCTACAACTGGATGAAATAGACAAAAGATGAGGTGGGTTAGAGGAGAAATCAACCTGGTTTAGCAGAAAAGTAGAAATGTCAACTCACTATTAACCTCACACATGCTTACAAACTTAACTTTGGTAGTTATATTTTAATTTCAAAGGTTTGTCTTGTTCAAGCTGAAGTCAATGAAAATAAATGAATTTATACTAAGTTTACACTGTGAGCAACACCTGCCCCCTTGACTATATCATTTTTTATCATAGCAGTTCATTTTCCCCATGACAGGTAGGGTTGTGACAAAGTTTTCAGAACCCTCTTTTCAGTCTTTTGTGTCCGCACAATTTCTCTCTTACAAAGTCTCCCTCTGTGATAAGCTGGGGAGAGGGAGGAGTTGATTTTGAAATTTGGGGCTAAATTTCCTGCCCCTAAGTTTCTCTTTTGCATGTTTGTGATGTGAGGTTAAAATTCTAAGTAGATAACCAGACATTTGTGAAATACATTGAGTTTTGTGTGATCTACAAAAACTATGCTCTGCTAAAATGAATCCATCTTTCTACACTAGAAATCTACCCACATAGAGAAAGAAAGAGCTAGTTCCTCGAAGTATTGATCAGCTTTTCAAAGATGCTCCTTCAGCCTTGATTCTTTTTGACACCTCCCCTTTCCTGTTTGGCACACAACAGCATGGAGCGGTCTGCCTAAGCAGGCCTCTTAAGAGATTCAAATTGTTTCCCGTCCACTGACCTTCTCACTCTGGCATAATTCCTCTTGGTTAGGGCTGAGGGACAGTGGTGAGGAACTGGCACTGGTGCCGTTCACATAGTATCCATCCTGTGGTTAAACAGAGGGTTTCCTTCTCCAGGGCTGTTAGTGTTTATGAAAGATGCTAGATTAAGGAGCAAATCCTAGTCTCTCTTCGGGCTTTTGAGGTCACCAGCGACCATGGACCTAGTGCAGTCTTGGGGGAAGGGAGCAGAGGAGGCGGGCGTAGGCTGAGGCTGAAGAGTCTGCTATTATGTGGGTAGTCTGACCCTTCCCTCCTATGGAAGTAGGGGGCCACTGCACAGCAGACTGGCTTGCCATTGCTGTTGGTGGTATGGGCTCACTCAATACACAACCTGATTTGCTGGGACAAGTACTGAGGAGAGAATTTTGGTTTTGCTGCAAACGCACCTAAAACCAGTAATTTTGGTCTCCTGAAGGTAAAATGCGAGCTCCTATTCCCTTCTGTCCTGTTCTTGGTCAGTGCTCTCTTCTCTTGCCATCTGATTGCTATTCTTAATTTGCATGCTAAAATCTGTCATCTCCTTGGACCAGTTTTCCTTTGAACTGCATCAGCTCGAGTTGTTGAGTGTTGTTGAAATGTGTGTGTTCTCAAGAAAGCAAATGAGCAAATTTTTCTTCTCATTCCATATGTTGCCAAACTAGCAGGCCATATATTTTTCAAGCTGTATGGATAGACTCTGCTCATGAATTCTCAGTGCCAGGTCCTGTCCTCTCCAGTGCAATTGGGTAAGGGAGCAGGATTCTAGTTTCTGTCTTATCTAGATATTTAATTATAGTACGTGGGTTTTGGATGGTGCTTTTCCTCACTAGATCTTAAAGTGCTTGACAAAGGAGGTCAATATCTTTATCCCCATTTTACAGATGGGGCACAGGCTTGTGCCAAAGTTGGGATGAGAACCTAGGTCTTCTGAGTGCTATTCCACTGAGCTATCCACTAGGTCAGCAGTTCTCAAACTTTAGTTACCCGAGGACCCCCATTTTGATTTAAAATTTTTCAGGGACCCCCAAGTCACCCCTGCTCAGTCCCTGTCACCTTCCCTGAGGCCACGCCCCTGCTTTGCCCCCTTTCATAAGGCCATGCCCCGCTCACTCCATCCCTCCTCCCTCCGTCACTTGCTGTCCCCCACCCTCACTCACTTTCACCAAGCTGGGACGTTGTTGGGTGCAGGAGTGGGTCCAGCCCAAAACCCACACCCTGTCCCACACCACAGGGGGCATGTTGGTCGCTTCCAGGAGTGGCGTGGGCCACATTCCAGCTCTTCCTTCACTCTCCCAGTGTCTCCTTCACACCAGGGAATAGCTGTTCCCCAGCATGAGGGAGAGGGAGGAGCTGAGGGGAGGAGGGGGAATGGATTGATCAGTGGCCTGTGGACCCCCTGGAGTACCCTCAAGGACCCCAAGGGTTCCGCGGACCCCAGTTTGAGGAACTCTGCACTAGGCCATAGTGCTTCTACTACATGGCTCCCCTCATGAGAGATCCTGAGCATCTCCCTAACAGTAACGAGTTTGTCTCAAACCACCCCTCTGACATATGCACATAGCAATAGCCCAGTTTTACATATTGGGAAACTGAGGTACAGAGTGACTAAGACCATAGTCTGGCAAATAACTTGCTTAATTTTAAACATAGTTATGTGCTTCAGGAGATCAGGACCAGAGTCCTGAGTGTCCTGCAGGCTTGAGCATTATATTAACCCAATGGATGGTTGTTATTCATTTTAAGTACTGTTAGGGTTGGTGTCACCAGACTGTGCTCTCACATACAGTCTGAGTTCTCTTAGCATGCCACAATACACCGTCTGTGAAGACATGTTCTTGATGTAGGTTCTTTGCTGGGGGCTCCTGCCTTAATCCCTCTAATTAGAGTAAATTCTTGAGACAGAGTTGCTTCCTTGGAATCCAGGATTGGTCTCTGGGCTGAGTTGTCTGAAATGGGGGGTTGCCTGCACGCTGTTTGGGATCACTGCTGTTCCAGGACTGGCTTATGTTGTGTAAATAAGACAAGCTATACTAAGAACATACTTAGGGCCTGTGTCTCTGATTTTCCTTCAATGGAAAACTGATATGCAAGACCGTGAAGTCAGGTGCTGCTCACCAGAGGGACAACAGCAAACTCCCTATGAGTAGGCCTTACTCACCAGGCTAAGAACTACTCATGTGAGTAAGAGTTTACAAGGTCATGTCCTAGAAATAGAGGCAGTAAGTGTGAAATTTCTTGGGAACACAGGGCTGGTACAAGGGTCTCTGTACCATTTAATAGGGGCAATGAGGACTTCTCTTGGCTGAATGGCAGCACAGAAATACTGTGTACCCACTATGCACAGCAGAATTGGATTCCACACTATTCCCCACAAAGAAGCTCTTCTGGGGGTGTGGGGAGGAGCCAATGGAGGGGCTGCAGACTTTTATTTATGAAGATCCAGCAATACTACAGTTCTGAGAATGGCATGGAGGAAATTTGGCTTTTGTGAAGCAACCTGAGCACAGAGCAGTGTAGGACAGCCTTATGCACGTGTGTGTGTATGTATGTATGTGTATGCATGTGTATTTCTTCCCTTCAAGCACCTGCTCCCCTTACATAGAGCCTGATTTACTAAGGATTTATTTTGTGGATGGAATAAATTTCATCCTATAAATATATTATTTTTGTTTCGTGCTCTTTGCACATCATTGCAGCATTTCAAAGGTTGCCTCAGCATGCTGCTCATTATTGAATCATTGAAAACATATAGAGAAAAGTATGTGGGCTGTGAAACATTTTGTTTTTGTAATGCTTGACTTCAATCTGTGCGGTATTTAATTTCCAGTCTAGGATAGTTCATTTGAGGCATATAGGTTGTAATAATGTTTGACATGGGTGTCAGCTCTGTTAGTCTAGCTAGAATAAATCCTGATTCACTTTTCCATTTTTCTTTGCCAGTCCAAAACTATAGAAAGATTTCTGTCAAAAATGAAGACAAGGAGTTTTTGTCTTTGAGAAAGGACAAACCAGAATGTCAATTAATCTATTCTAAGGTCAAAACCACAAGAATAAATGCAATGTTATAACTTTGACAGCTGTGTTATCTTTCTGGTAACAGAAAATAATTCGTAGAGAATATTATTTTGTTCTTTTTACACAATATATCTACATGCAGGAAATTATATTAATAGTGGGATTATTTTTTGCAATGTTGTAATTTTTCTTTCTTGTGCTCATATGTCAAATGATATTCTTGGGGGAGGGAAGAAACTGTAAATAAATACTAAAACAATTAGAAAAAAGCTCAGTTAATGGAAATTTGGTTTTTAATGTTAATTAGTGCTAATATTACAAATCATCTGAAACATATTAAGATAGGGATATATGTTTCAGTATATGCAGGTGATCATCCTTATGCTTGGGACTGAGTTAGAGGATGCTATAAATTATGTTGTCCCAGGAATACCAGTAGAGAGGAGGTCAGGGAGCTGGAGTATGGGCTGTTCTGGAGTTTTCCCTCACAATGTTTTCAAAAGAAAATCACAGAATCATAGAATATCAGGGTTGGAAGGGACCTCAGGAGGTCATCTAGTCCAATCCCTGGCTCAAGGCAGGAACATCCCCAACTAAATCATCCCAGCCAGGGCTTTGTCAAGACAGGCCTTAAAACCTCTAAGAAGGGAGAAGATTCTACCACCTCCCCACTGCAACTTAAGACCATTGCTCCTTGTTCTGTCATCTGTCACCACTGAGAACAGCCTAGCTCCATCCTTTTTGGAATCCCCCCTTCAGGTAGTTGAAGGCTGCTATGAAATCCTCCCTCACTCTTCTCTTCTGCAGACAAAATAAGCACAGTTCCCTCAGCCTCTCCTCATAAATCATACGCACAGTCATCTAATAATTTTTGTTGGCCTCCGCTGGACTCTCTCCAGTTTGTCCACATCCCTTCTGTAGTGAGGGGACCAAAACTGGACACAATACTCCGGGTGTGACCTCACCAGTGCCAAACAGAGGGGAATAATCATTTCCCTTCATCTGCTGGCAACTCTCCTACTAATGCCTCCCAACATGCGATTAGTTTTCTTGTGACAAGGGCACACTACTGACTCATATCCAGCTTCTCATCCATTATAATCCCCAAGTCCTTTTCTGTAGCACTGCCCCTTAGCCAGTGGGTTCACAGCCTTTAGTAGTGCCTGTTCTTCCGTTCTAAGTGCAGGACTCAGCACTTGTTCTGTTGAACCTCATCCAATTTCTTTTGGCCCAATACTCCAGTTTCTCTAGGTCACTCTGTGAAGCCAGAGGCAAAAGCAGCATTGAGTACTTCAGCTATTTCCACATCATCTGTCACTAAGATGCATCCCCCATGAAGTAAGGGTCCCACAGTTTCCCTCACCTTTTTTCTTGTTGCTAGCATACCTGTAGAAACCCTTCTTGTTATCCTTCACATCCCTTGCTAGCTGCAACTCCAGTTGTGCTTTGGTCTTCCTGATTATACCCCTGCATGCTTGAGCAATATTTTTATACTCCTCCTCAGTCATCTGTCTAAATTTCCACTTGTTGTAAACTTTCTTTTTGTGTTTCAGCTCACTGAAGATTTCTCTGTTAAGCCAAGCTGCTTGCCTGCCATATTTGCTATTTTTTTCTGCATGTCGGGATGGTTTGTTTCTGCGCCCTCAATAAGGCTTCTTTAAAATACAGCCAGCTCTCCTGGACTCCTTTCCCCATCATATTAGCCTCCCAGGGGATCCTGCCCATCAGTTACCTGAGGGACTCAGTCTGCTTTTCTGAAGTCCAGGATCTTTATTGTGCTGCTGTCCTTTCTTCCTTTTGTCAGGATCCTGAACTCGACCATGTCATTGTCACTGCTGTCCAGGTTGCCACCCACTTCTACTTTCCCTATCAATTCTTCCCTGTTTGTGAGCAGTAGGTCAAGAGGAGAACAGCCCCTAGCTGGTTCCTGCAGCACTTGCACCAGGAAGTTGTCCCCAGCACTCTCCCAAAATGTCCTGGATTAACTGTGCACTGCTGTATTGCTCTCCCAGTAGATGTCAGGGTGATTGAAGCACCCCAGGGGCTGTGATCTGGAAACTTCTGTTAGTTGTCTGAAATAAGCCCCGTCTACCTCATTTTCCTGGTCTGGTTGTCTGTAGCAGATGCCCCCCATGACATCGACCTTCTTGCTTTTGTCTCTAAGATTAACCCAAAGACTCTCATTGGGCTTTTCTCCAATTTCATACTGGAGCTCTGAGTAATCATACCGCTCTCTTACATACAGTGCAACTCCTCCACCTTTTCTCCCTCGCCTGTCCTTCCTGAACAATTTATATGAATCTATGATAGTGCTCCAGTCATGTGAATTACCCCACCAAGTCTCTGTTATTCCAATCACATCATAATTCCTTGACTCTGCCAGGACTTCCAAATCTTCCTGTTTGTTTCCCAGACTTTTTGTGTTCATGTACAGGGACCTTCTAAGAGCCTCTTCAGATGTTGTATTTACTGCTCACAGAAGCCTGAAAGGCAAAAACTCTGTGGGGGGACCCTCGCCCCGCCCCGACCCAGGCAAGTTCCCTCTGTTTGCTTCTCCTGTTTTCTTCTCCTCTGTTCACAAAATGTGGTTTCACACTATGACATTTTGACTTTTCATATTGATTGAGATGAGAACTAATGTCAAAATAGTGCCATTTTCCCAAATTCCTTTTTACATTGCACAATTAGCCACATTTTCAACAGGCCACAACTAATCGGCCTATGAATTTTGTGGGCCTGCTTGTGCACATAAAAATGTAATTACGGACAACTATGTATTTGCAGACAATATGGCCCTAATCAACTCCCACTGAAGTCAATGGGAAATATCTATTGGCTTTAATGGGGTTGGACTGGGCCCTATGTGAAATAGAGATGCTTGTAAGATGGTGAAACATTTTCATAAAAATTGTTGAAAATTCTACATGAGAAAATTTGTCACCTTTAAATATGGAAATAACTTCCAACTCTAATGTGAACAGAGAAGCCGTCACTTTTTGTGGGTGCATTAACAGATACGCTGAAGAGCCTGGCACTCTGTTACATTTGATGTCACAGGGGTAGGAAAGGCATTCAGACGCCCCAGGAAGAAGTGAAAACAGATCATATATTCTTGGGAGTAAGAGCAAATGCCAAGAATTCAGCCAATGTACTTAAATTAATGCTGACCTTGGCCAGCTGCAAGTTGCCCAATCTTTTTTTATACCTTCTAATGCTGGAGAGCTTACTGTCTATTCTTCAGAAGAAAGTAATCTTTTCTTGATTTTAAAGCAACTGTGACACAGACAATTGTCCAACAGAACCACTCTATTCATACAAACAACCAGTAATAACAAATATACAAAGCCAAGCTTGGAAACAATATTATGCTCTAGAAAACAAATAAGACTGGGACTTTCAAAAGAGCTCAGAATTGGAATAACCAGTGATTTCAGCGAGAACAGAGTTAGACCACCAGTGAGAGATTCTGAAAATATCACCCTAAAAACACAAGATACTTTGCACAGTGCACATCTCTTCATTCTCATTATCCTTGAACCTGATGCTTAATTAGATACAGATGAGCTTAAGTTATCCATTATGCTAATACATTACAGAGACCACTTTACTTTGGAAATGATACAAGTAAAATAACATGCAGGTGAAGTATGAGAAACTGATAGATGCCAATAAGAGAATCTCTAATGAACCATAAGTTCTGATGGTTTTATAGGGGCCAATATGCCTGGGTTCAGTTCTCCACTCTGGTACTGACTTGCTACATGGTCTTTGACAGGCCACTTGGTTTCTGTCCTAGTTTGCCCAGCTATTAAATAGCATCACAACCATTGTTGACTTCAACCCAGTGTTGTGGCTTGTGAAGTTAAATTAGTTAACAAATGGGAGGTGCATAAGCTGGGAAGGACTGCACTGAGAATGCCCAAATTATTGATGCCTAGAACAAATCTCAGATTACAAACCCAAAACAAATAGTATTTTAGGTAAAATATATCTGCCTTAGGCTTTTTTATTCATAATGCTACCCATTACCCTATTGTCTGAGCACCTTCCATGTAAAATCAATTGGCAAGACCAGAAGTCCCTGGTGGACTGAATGCAATCTGTCAGGGCACAGTTTACAATCACTTCTAGTCTAGCAGGAATTTGTGCGTTAACATTGGAATTCATAGGCCGTATCCAATACCCTATTGCCCTGCTAGAAAAGACCATTTTTCAGTGACACATAGAATAACCACCATTTTCTGACAATCAAGGAAGAGTTCATACCTGAGTGTTCAAAAAAGAGCACTTTAAAATGTGGTTGTACTCTGAGAAATAATGGCAAAGCTGGCACTATTTCTTGTCTCCCAGTGAATTCCAAATCAAATGAGCTCTCTCTACCCATAAAGATACAGGGTCAAATTCCAGGTTGACATAGTTCCATTGACTTCAGTTTTTTAGCATCCAGCCCTGCAAACTCAACCTGGATTGCTGGAATCAGCCTAAGTTCTTTCCTTTTCATCCATCCATCACCTGCTGTAATGGTTCTGCAGGCCAAATTATGCTGTCAGCGACTCTTGTGCTGCCCCATTGACTTCTGTGGAATTGCACAGCTGGAACTGATTGGAATTTAGTGAGCAATCTTGAGCAAAAAAGGTGCACAAGAAAGAATAGAATCCACCTGGCTTTTTGTCTCTTTATGCTGTTTTGACTCTTAATGGTAAAAAAGGCACTAAAAACTCATATTTATCACTAAAGCCAGCAGATGTGACTTTGGATGCAGCTTAGGAGCAGAAGTGTTGAGTAAGAAGGTGGCATGTTTACAGTCTCTTTTCAGAGTAGAACTGCACTTTAATATCTCAAATGCAAGGGCTATAGAAATGAAAATTATGACTTTTTATTATTATTACTAGAGTGGGTAAGCATGGTACTTTAGATACTGACATCCTCACTGCTCCTAAGAATCCTAAACAGATAGGATCGCTAATGTCATACATTCAAAAATTATGAGTCAGGCCCCCTCAAAAATCACGAGATTGGTTTAAAGTCATGTTTTGTTTTTTTCAAAAAAAATGTTGAGCTCTGTTTTCTGAGTCCTTTAGAGTGCACTGAGTTCACATATTCAAGATTTTTCCCTGCAACCGTGAGAGCTAGAAAGTTAGTATTTAAAAAATAAAGTAAAGCTGAGGTTCTCCTGTAATCACTTGCAGCTGGGGGTTAAGGAAAATGCCAAATATCACGAGACTCATAATAAAATTGTGCGAGTTGCCCAAACTGAATATGTCATGCACTACTTAGCTTATGGAGACTTGAAGCATTGAACCAGGTCATTGTACATGTCCTATTCATTTCACTGCACCACGCATAAGGGTCTGGTATAGCTGTGGGAGCTCAAAATTACTCTTCACATGTCAGCCCTACAGGTTAGCTTTTCTTCTCACTTTTTCTCTGCTTCATCAAATGTAGCTTAACATGTTTATAACTATGAAGAAGCCAGTGTCATTCCTTTCCTCTCTGATGGTGTTTTCCCAGCCTAAGAAATTCTTACCAGTATCACAGGTAGTGAGAGCAATTACTGCATCTGTTGCCTTTTTACACTAGGCTACCCTCAGACTGTACCTGGAGAGCCGCTGGCTTTTTGTGTCACCTCTTGTGTGTGCACTTCATGAAAGTACTTTGGAAAGTGAAGAACACTTCTCTCTTTTTCTTTGGAATAGAATGCGAGAGGACAACTCTTCTGAGCTAGTCAAAGAGGCGTGGAATCCATTTTGTTTGCCTCTGCCTGGGATATAGATTCTTCTACACACTGAGCTGTTTCATGGGCACCTCCTTTCATTGGGGCGCAGCTGCTCACCCAAATGTCCCTATTAATGTAAGTGGGACTACGTGGGTGAGTAACTGGCCAGAACTGTGAATAAACGGTTCACAGTCTGATCCACTGCCATTTTCAGAACCTGATAGGGTGCCTTTTTTGATTTCTCCTCCATTAATTTTGAGTTGCCCGATCTTTTCATGGAAATCACAATAGATAAGTGTATGTGATGTAGAAAGTTCTCTTACTACACTGGCTTGATATCTGTACTTAAATTTATTTCATTAATATATAAAAAGGTAGCCATGCTACAAAGGTAGATCAAGAGCTTCTGTTCTCCCTGCCACATTACATGAGAACAAAAGGCAGTTCAATGGAATTAAAAGGCAGCAAATTCAAAACTGATAAAAGGAATTTTTTTTCACATGGCATGCAATTAGATGGCAGAATTCAGGGCCACAGGATGTTGTTGAGGCGAAAAATGTAGCAAGATTCAAAAAAAGACTGGATATTTATATGGATAACAAACATTTCCAGACTTGTTATAATTAATGACAACTAATTGCGGAAGGGATCGTAAACCTTATGAGATGAGGAGGAGACATGATGTTGGGGGCAGATTACTCCACATCTCCCTAGTCTACTATGTTGTTTCTTCCACCTTCCTCTGAAACATTTTATCTTGGTCACTGTCAGAGAGCATACTGGACTAGATGGACCTGAGGTCTGATCCAGATGGTGTTTCCTTTGTTCCTCCTGAAGTAAATAACTATAAATATTTGCATGTTATGAAAAAAATGCATGCTTTCAGAAATGTACTCCTTATTCTCACAGTGAGCTACAAGCAGGCTTCTGCTCATTAACCAAGTGCTAGAGAGGCACAAAAATCAAACAGGGATGGTGAAAATGGACTATATATTGCATAAGAAGAAAATGAGTACGTTACCTAAATGACACCACCAGCTGCCTAGTTATGCAATGAAATTATCGTCTACCCTTCACTGGTTTACTGCATTCAGATTTTAAAGAGTGTCTCTATAAATCTAGGTCTAATGCCATAGTATGGCATCTTCCCAGATAATTCAAAAGCCTATCTCTTGAAAGACATTGTGACTGTCATTCTTAGTTGACGAATTATATATTTAACACTCAATGGCAGAGTCGTGTGATGTCCACCATGCGGGGGGACAATTCTCAAACTTAGATGGGTCACTGCGGGGATTTGATGTTGATCTCCAAAAAATTCCTAAATTCAGTGACACCACAGGTATGAATCATGGCAGTAAGAAGAACGAGGAGTACTTGTGTCACCTTAGAGACCAACAAATTTATCTGGGCATAAGCTTTTGTGGGCTAGAACCCACTCCATCTGATGAAGTGGGTTCTTGGCCACGAAAGCTTATGCCCAAATAAATTTGTTAGTCTCTAAGGTGACACAAGTACTCCTCATTCTTTTTGCAGATACAGACTAACATGGCTATCCCTCTGAAACCTAATCATGGTAGAGTTAGCTAACTCCTTCATCCTCACAGCATAGATAAAATGAGTATCATATACCTCAGCTGGTGTAAATCAGTTCCTTTGACTTCATTAGAGCTATATTGATTTACATCAGCTGAATATCTGGCCATGATAGCGGGAAAATCTAGAGAATTCCTTTAAAAATTGAATGGATGTATGCATGCTTTTTATCAATATTTGATACTTTCTCTCTGTTGATTCTGTTTATCTAATACAGGGATCAGCAACCTTGGCACGTGGCACCGCGGAGTAAGCACCTTAGCGGGCCCTGCTGGTTTGTTTACTTACTGGTTCACCGATCGCGGCTCCCACTGGCTGTGGTTTGTTGTCCCAGTCCAATGGGGGCTGAGGGAAGCAGCAGCCAGCACTGCGCTGCTTCTCTAAGCTCCCATTGGACCAGGATGGCAAACTGCAGCCCGTGGGAGCCGCAATCGGCAAACTGGTAAGTAAACAAACCGGTGGGGCCCACTAAGGGTGCTTACCCTGAGGTGCTGTATGCCAAGGTTGCCGATCCCTGATCTAATACATTTATAATGTCCATACCACCTTGCTGGTAGTTAAGGGAATGGATTGGCTCTGGGGTCCTTGGTCACAATTTTTTCTCCTCGTACAGAATGGCTGCTGCTTTCCACTTCAGAGGTGGCTGCATTTCAATGGTGAAGTGATTCTTATATCCCTCTGGGATTCCTTGAGGCAAAAGGCACTGCATAAATGTAGGACACCACAGGATTTTCTTGTACTTGGGGGACATGGATTATTGTTCAGGAGGGTTTAAGGGATAAGTTTTATCATCTGCAAAGAAGAAAAATAATTAACTTATTTAAAAGTAAGCCTTCATTTGGAAGTCTGGTGTAAATCTTCAACATTGTACATGGGGATTCACTTGCTAGACTCCCATCTGACATATATTTGTGTAAGCCGTGTACCTTAGTCCTTAAGCTGTGCTGAGAACAGCTACTATTCTCCTTGAATTTCAGTACCCTCCAACGATTAAGCAACTTCGGTTTTGTTTTGTTTTTTGGAGTTTGAGTAAATCATGATGAGGTCCTGGGAATTTGGCAAGTCTGTTTAGTTAGGGTATTCCATACTGAGCAGTGCACAACACCTGCATATTAAGTAAATGGAAACATTTTTCTGTTTCTCCAACCTCAGCGTATGCTAGTGCACTAATTACCACATGTGGGCAATCTGTAGCTCCCAGGACAGATGGGAATCTAGCACAGTAGCAAATTCATGCATTATTTGCTGTTAATACTGAATTTCTCCAGGACAACTAGCATGAATCCTGCATACTGATCAATGCAAAAAGATGAGGCTGACTAGGTAATGTCGGTAGCTCCTTATCCTCTGAGGTTGTTTGAAATTAACTAGTTGGCTTTTCTGGATACAATCTTCTAAATCCTCTTTGAATTTACCTCACAATAACTCTTTCACAGTCTATAAGGTGGATAGAAAGACGGCTAGATTGTTGGGCTCAATGGGTAATGATCGACGGCTCAATGTCTAGTTCTCAGCCAGTATCAAGCTGAGTGCTGTAAGGGTCGGTCTTAGGGCCAGTTTTCTTCAAGATCTTATTAATGATCTGGAGGATGGCGTGGAATGCACCCTCAGCAAGTTTGCAGATAACACGAAACTGGGAGGAGTGGTAGATATGCTGGAGGGTAGGGATAGGGTTCAGAATGACTTAGACAAATTGGAGTATTGGGCCAAAAGAAATCTTATGAGGTTCAACAAGGACAAGTTCAGAGGCCTTCATTCAATCCCACGCACCGCTACTAACAGGGAACCACCTGGCTAAGCAGCAGTTCTGCAGAAAAGGACCAAAGGATTACAGTAGATGAGAAGCTGGATATGAGTCAGCAGTGTGCCCTTGTTGCCAAGAAGGCCAATGGCATATTGGGCTGCATTAGTAGGAGAATTGCCAGCAAATTGAGGGAAGTGATTATTTCCCTCTACTTGGCACTGGTGAGGCCACGCCTGGAGTATTGCGTCCAGTTTTGGTCCCCCGACTACAGAAGGGTTGTGGACAAATTGGGGATAGTCCAGCAGAGGGCAATGAAAATGATTTAGGGGCTGGGGCACATGACTTAGGAAAAGAGGCTGAGGGAACAGGGCTTATTTAGTCTGCAGAAGAGAAGAGTGGGTGGGGAAGGGATTTGATAGAAACGTTCAACTACCTGAAGGGGGGTTCCAAAGAGGATGGAGCTTGGCTGTTCTCAGTGGTGGCAGATGACAGAACAAGAAGAAATGGTCTCAAGTTGGAGTGGGGGAGGTCTAGGTTGGATATTGGGAAACACTATTTCACTAGGAGGGTGGTGAATCACTGGAGTGGGTTATCTAAAGAGGTTGTAGAATCTCCCTCCTTAGAGGTTTTTAAGGCCTGTCTTGACAAAGCCCTGGCTGGGATGACTTAGTTGGTGCTGGTCCTGCTTTGAGCCGCGGGTTGGACTAGATGACCTTCCAATCCTAATCTTCTATGATTCTCTATATATTTGCTGCACTTACTCTTCCTGAGGGCTAAAAGCAACAGTGATGTCTCCTCTAACTGGTGACTGGTAAGGGATAGTTCTCATCTTTTGGACTAAAATGTATGCCTTCATAACTTCAGGTAGATCAGGTGTGAGTAGAAGCAAAATTTGTCACTGACAATACAGTGTCACAGGCATAGCTTCTACTTTTCACCAGTTATAATGAGAGGGAAATCCATGTATGTGGTTTGACTGTTTAATTCCTTTATTGCTTCAGAATCATGTCTGAGTCTGAGTAATTTCTTTTTTGTTTATTCTGTTTATTGCTTATTACATCGATGGATTCTCCATCATTTGAAGTCTTTAAGTGAAGACTGCATGTGTTTCTATAGGAATTTTCCAGGTCAGCCACAAGTATTGGATGAAAATCTATGGCCTGTGTTATGCAGGATATCAGAGTAGATGCTCAGAATGGTCCCTTGTGGCCTTCAGATCTATGAAGCTATGAAAATAGTCTATGTAGGTTGAATGTGTATGTCACATTTACAGGGCAAGCTGGGCTCTAGACCTCTTTTAATGCCTCTCAAGTACACCCCTTTGGGGTCAAGTTTCATTACATACGCTCCTCTGTGAGCAGAACTGCGTGGTTTGACCATTCGTACACTGGATCTCTTGGCTGCAACACCCTCTCTGTTTACCAGGTGTGTTAACACCACAGGCACTTGTCAGCCCTTCTTCTCTAGGAGCCTGTGACAGCAGCTGATTATAATGACTTAAGAACAGCATCTTCAGAACAAAGCACTATTTATTTACCCAAAGGTACATAGCACACAGAGCAAAGGGTAAAAATAATAAAGGCCTATACACCTATTTCCCCTTACCTTGGCCTTAATCTTACCCTGCATTCTTTCCGAATGCAATCCATTCGGTCCATCTACCTCCATCTCTGGACTGGGAGATATAGCCTACTTGCTGCAGTTTCTGTCTCTCTTTCTGACAGACTCCAGCTGATGCTGATAGCCCATTCCACCGCCTTCTTCCCTAAGCTAATATCTCTAAGATTTTAGTATCCCCTTTGATCCTAAGTTTGGGATTCAGAAGAATAAATCTTGCCAGCCTTGGCAGAGACAGGTAGGGATATTCCTCATTTAATAATGTTCCCATTGTTTCCTGGAGGACCTCTTGTTTCCCACCAACGGCCGCTTGAGACTGAACTCTATTCAGTCAGACAGATTCATATCAAACAGGTACACTGAGCTACATATTTATAAAAAAATAATACACCCAACTCCTTCATTCTCCGCAGTGTATGGGAACTGTTTGAGGGTGCATAATAATATTTTTCACCTATAAAGCATCATCCATCTTTCGATCTCCAAGGACAATGAAAACTCACAGTACTTGTGTGAGGTGCAAAGGGGTATAGGTCCAAACATTTTTAAAAAGCCTCCACTAATTTTGATTGTTTCCATCTCTAGGTGCTGACCTGAGACAACCAGTACAAACTGAAATGGTCTGGGCCTGTCTATATGAGAAACCATCTCTCTTCCTGCGTAGGGTTGCAGGTGTACCGTTTTCAGCTGGAACACCTGGTCAGAAAGGGACCCTGGCACCCCCAGCCGGAGCCCTCACTTATTCCCACATCCCAATTCCCTGCCCCAGCCCAGTGAAAATGATCAAGTCAGTGAGGGTGGGAGAGAGTGAGCAGCAGAGGGAGGTGGGATGAAGTGAGTGGGGGTGGGGCCTTGGTGAAGGAGTGGGGCGGGGCAAGGGTGTTCAGTTTTGTATGATTAAAAAGTTGGCAGTTCTATCCCTGTGTAATATTGCTGCAGCTGTGATCAGTGGTGATGCTTTTTATTTCAACAAAAGGGGGAGAGGTATTCTTCATTAGGGTTCTTCAGCTTCCATCGTTAGTCGGAAATATTGCAGGATTATTGACCATTAGGATCTGCTGCAAAGTCCATCTTTTTCCCTGGGTGTCTGAACCAAGTGAGGCATGATTTAATGCCATTTAACATTTTTATCGATGACCAAGAAGAAAACATAAAATCATCACTGATAAAGTTTGCATCTAACATAAAAAAATTGAAAGTGATGAATAATAAGGAAGACAGGTCACTGATTCAGTGTTATTTGGATCACTTGGTAAAATGGGCATGCACAAACAATATGTTTTAATATAGATTAATGTAAATGTGTACATCTAGTAACAAAAAATGTAGGCCATATGTGCAGGATGGGGGACTCTATTCTGGGAAGCAGTGACCATGGCAAAGATTTTGGGCTGTGGTGGATAATTAGCTGAATATGAGCTCCCAATGTGACACTGTGTCCCAAAGAGCTATTGCAATCCTGGGATGCATAAATGGGGGAATCTGGAGTAGGAGTAGATTATTTTACCTCTCTTTGTGATTGATGAGACCACTGGTGGAATACTGCATCCAGTTCTGGCTTTTCCTAATTCAGGAAGGACGTTAATAAATTGAAGAGGATTCAGAGAAGAGTCACAAGAATGATCAAAGGATTAGAAAAAATGTCTTATAGTGATATGCTCAACGCATATAATCTTTTTAGTTTAACAAAGAGAAGGGTAAGAGATGACTTGATTATATTCTGTAAGTACCTACATGGGGAACAAATACTGGACAGTGGACTCTTGAATATGGCAGAGAAGGACCATGTTACACCTAATGGCTGGAAGTAGAAGCTTCATACTAGAAATAAGGTGTACATTTTTAACAGTGTGGGTAATTAACTATTGGAACAATTGATCAAGGGTCGAAGTGGATTCTCTTTCAATGACAATTTTTTAAACCAAGATTGGATGTTTTTTCTAAAAGATCTGCTCTAGGAATTATTTTGGGGAGGTTCTAGGGCCTGTATTATATGGGAGGTCAGACTAGGTGGTCACTTCTGGCCTTGGAATTTATGTATCTATGGTGAGATCAATTGTCTACGGAAGGACAAGTTTGGTGGAGAGAGTCCCAGGTATTGGGTGGTGTTGAGGGTGAATTTGTTTTGAGGAGTTACTGCTCATTTTGTTTGCTATTGGTTGTATTTTAACTTTAAATAAAGCCAAAAGTGTCCATAGTAGTAGATGGGTGCTTATTTAAGTTATTACAAGTAGAAAGAAACACAATAAAAATACTAAAGTTCTTGGGTCTGATTATTTTTCTGAGGTTTTGAGCACCAATGGCTCTGGCTGAAGTCAGTGGGAGCTGCAGGAGCTCAGCATTTCTGAAACCAAGGCTCCAGAGATGCTGTTAGGGGCCCAAAGACTGGGGCACATGGAAATAGTGATCACTTGAGAATTTTGGCTCAAGTTATTTGCCTAAAGTACCAGAATGAGCAGAACAGAGCCAGAAATGGAGCCCAGGAAACCTGATCCCCGACATCCTATTCTGACATCCGAACAGTGCTCTCCACTCTTATTTATACTGACCATTTAGGAATTATTGTTACAATATAGAGGTGAAATCCTGACCCCAATGATGTCAGTGGCAAAATTCCCTTTGATATCAGTAGGACTAGGATTTGGGGGGAGGGATAGCTCAGTTGTTTGAGTATTGGGTTGCTAAACCCAGGGTTGTGAGCTCAGTCCTTGAGGGGGCCATTTAAGGATCTGGGGCAAAAAATCTGTCAGGGGACAGTACTTGGTCCTGCTAGTGTAGGCAGGAGGCTGGGCTCAATGACCTTTCAAGGTCCTTCCAGTTTATGAGATAGGCATATCTCCATATACTCACCTTTGAGGCCTATTGCACAGTTACAGAAATATTGATTAGCCCTTCTTTATGGTGGCAATAGATGTGTATGTGTTTATTTTTTTAAGGCATAGCAATTTATAACTTGGTTTATTTGAAACATATTCTTATTGTCTGAACATTATTGTTCTCATGCTTTACGTGTGCCAATAGAAAGACATCAGCAGAGTATCTCATTTTCTTGTGATCTGTACTGAATACTGATGTGTGAGAAGCAAAGTGTGAACAAAGAGAGGTAAAATTACACAGATAGAGACACATAAGAATAAAGGAGCACAAAAGAGAAAGCACAAGCAGAAAAGAAAAAAGAATTACAGGAGATAGGGTAAGGATATCTGAAGTTGCCCACACATTCCAAGAGCGACCTATTAGCTAACACTGCGGAGAGAATGCACAAGAGCACTCTTTAGTTTGTATGTACTAGAAAAGCACAGTGCAGGATTATATTTTCTAGTGCAGATGGACATACAGTAAGATCAAGGGCCATGTTCTTCTCTCTTATTTGGTTGCATCAGGAATAACTCCACGGGTGTCAACAGAGCTACACTAGTGTAAATTCTACTTAATTTAGCAGAGAGCCAGACCCCTTGTGTTTCATTTGTTTGAATTAAACGATACCAAGTGGAAAAATCTGTTTGATGGGTTATAGGATTTAAAAGCAGAAATGAAAGGAAGCCAGATCTTCAAATATTTCTGAGTAAATATGTGGGAGTGAATCAAGCTATCGGGAGGTCAGAAGCTTGAAGGAATTGAACAGCCCAGCCTCTTAGAGACTCTAATAAAGCTGGCCTTTCAGTGAGGAGGATAAATATGTATTCAGAAAGCCTCGAATTAACTGACCTTCTCTTCAAATTTGAGCTAATTTGTTAGTTTCGTGAAAGCCCTTCGGCACTCTCTCAATAATTATTTTTTCCACACGATTGAATTCTGAAAGAATATTCATCCTTCTGAAGAGAAGAGAGTGACAGAAAAACTCCCATCAATGGAAGGAGCTGAAAGCCACACTTCCAGAAGGGTGAAGTAGCTCTTCAAGGAAATTTCCAGCCATGGAGCTTTTGCATTGTTCTTTTCTCACTCTTTTTTCATGGGGATTTCCCATATTTTCTGCCCCTGAGGCAGGCAGGGGGAAGTCTTCGATAGCAGAGCAATGTGTGGCCACTGGTCCACCATGACCAGAATTTCTCTTTTCTGCAGGAGAGTCCCTTTTTTAAGCGCTGTCCCAATGCGCGCTCACAATTACATGTGAACCTCAGTGCTTGTGCAAGGCATTATATTCACTTCCTAGAGATCAATGTCATCTCTTTCTTTATGGAACAGGTACAATAAAGACAGCAATAATGCAAGCTTTCCCCTCTATATGCCTTAAACCTTACCTTGAAGGACCACATCTAGATAGTTCGTGCTTACTTTTGGCTGATCAGTCATTGTCCTTTTTATGGCACAGAAAGATGAAAGTCCAGATCCACAAAGGTATTTAATCTCTAGTTTACATTGAAATCAATGGATTGTGGATCTGGGCTGAAGTGACTTGCCTGAATTTAGTGGCAAAGGCAGGAACAGAATAAAGGTCTCCTACCTCTGTTTCCAGTGCCCTATCCACTAAACTATGTTGCCTCTCCTTGGAAACCAATTAATGTCAGTTTTGCAGCCCAAACACTAGGAAAGGGATTGAGACTACCAGCTCTTTTAATTTACACAAAGCATCTCCCAAACAAAAAATTCTACGTTAAGCAATATCATTAAGACTGTAAAGTCAAGCACCCAAAAGTTAGAAAAAAAGTAGACTTAGGGTTGTGTGGGCAACCTGAATTATTCACCTTTGTGCATATGCATTATGAAGCATGATCACATATTACTGTAGCCACATCTTCTTTACCTTCTGTTTTCTCATTCCTTTTACATAGGAATTCCTTTTCTTTGGGAAAGGATTCATTGCATAAACCTCTATCAAACATACTTTTTTAATGAAATGTAAAATGATTGAGCTATACTCTACAAACCATTCCAATCTGTGCATTAGTCAGCTATTGTTGCATTACTCGGGCGCGTGAATGCACAATGCTGATGACATGTGAGGCAGAGACAAGGGATTATCCAGTGGTTAGGCCATTGACCTAAGACAGGAAACTCGGTTCATTTTCCTGCTGTGTCACAAACTTTCTGTGTGATCTTGGACAAGTCACTTTGTCTCTCTATACCTCAGTTCCCAATCTGTACAATGGGGATAAAGTACTTCCCTAGCACACTGAGGTGTTGTGAGGATAAATACATTAAAGATGGTGTGGTGCCCAAATACTATGGTGATGGAATGTGTGCCAGTGGGCTAATAACATACACCCCAAGAGTGGATTATTGCTGTAATAAGAAATTCCTTGTATAAAGAATGACAAGTACTTGTGGTTCCTTAGAGACTACCTAATTTATTTGGGCATAAGCTTTCGTGGGGTAAAACCTACTTCCTCAGATGTATAGAGTGGAACATACTGTAGGAAGCTATATATACAGAGAACATGAAAAGATGGGGGTTGCCATACCAACTCTAAGAGGCTAATTAATTAAGCTGAGCAATTATCAGCAGGAGAAAAAAAATGTTTTGTAGTGATAATCAGGATGGCTGATTTCAAACAGTTGACAAGAAGGTGTGAGTAACAGTAGAGTAAAATTAACATTAACATCTTTGTATATGATGCTGCTAAATACTTGGGGATTAAATAGGGTACTCTGATGTAAAAAGGGTTGTCAGTACTCACATATACCCATTTCAGTTACAGACATTGCTGTTATCCAAAGGTTTTTTTTTAATTTTTTTACACATAAAGTGCTTTCCTTTGTGCTGGGAAGTCGTTGAAACCAACACTATTAACACAATTGCTCAGTTACAAGCTTCTGAGAAATGAGAGTCAAAATCTTGTAGAAGATGTTTGAAAAGAGCAGTTCCCCACAGGTAATACTTTTCTGTCTTTTCAAGCTTTTGTGGAATATTTCCACTGGCTGGCAATCAACACAATGGTTTTGCAAGAAGCCCTATTTTTAGTCAGTACCTTTTCCTATAGATATCACTCGTAAACAATCAAAGGCTTCTTGTTTAATTGTAGCGTTATTGTCTGCTAAGAAAAAAAAACACTCAGCTATTTTATTGACTATGTTGGCAGCCAAACGAATATAACTGATTCTTATTCCCAATGTACAATTTACAGGCTAAACATAGCAGGGGTGGGCAAACTTTGTTGTTTTGTTTAATTATGAACCCACTCAAACTGTGAGTATCCAAAAGGTCGACTTGAACATGAGCATGATTGGGTTCTTATTGCCTTTTGGAGAGAACCTGAGGAAAGGGGCAAGCGAGGAGAAAAAAATAGGGGGTTACATAGTTATTTATCTAAAGCAAAATGTATTTTAAGATATGTTTAAAACATATGTTGCAATCGGGTACTGAGTATTGGTTCATCAGCACAGAATCATAGGAGCTAGTTCTACTGTCTTACCCCGGTATAAATTCAGAGTAATTCTCCCCACTCTGAACAGTGAGGTACAGATGTGGGGACCCACATGAAAGACGCTCTAAGCTTATTTCTACCACCTTAGGTTAACACTTCCCCAAGGCACAAATCCTTCCTTGTCCTTGGACCGTATTGCTGCCACCACTAAGTGATTTAGACAAAGATTCAGGGAAAGGACTACTTGGAATTCTTATCTCCCCCAAAATATTCCCTGAAGCCACTTCACCCCCTTTCCTGGGGAGGCTTGAGAATAATATCCTCACCATTTGGTACAAGTGAGCACAGACCCAAACCACTGGGTTTTTAGGACACAGAATCAATCAGGTTCTTAGAAGAAGAATTTTATTTTTTAAAAAGTAAAAGAATCACCTCTGTAAACTCAGGATGGAAGGTAAATTCAGGGAGTAATAAAAAGATTTAAAAAACAGAGGATTCCCCTTTAGGCTTAGCTTCAAAGTTGCAGAAAACAGAAATCAACCTTCCTCTAGCATAGGGAAAATTCACAAGCTAAAAACAAAAGATAATCTAACACCCTTCCTTGCTTTACTTACAATTTTTGTAATCCTAGATGCTTATTCCAAATAGGGTTTTAGGAGGTGGTTTTTCCTACCCTGGTCCCTCTTTGTTTCCGAGAGAACACACAGAGAGACACAAACAAAACCACTCCGCACAGATTTGAAAGTATCTTCTTTCCTTATTGGTTCTTTTGGTCAGATACCAACCAGGTTATTTGAACTTCTAAACCCCTTACAGGTTAGTGATTCTGTACCTCTGGCCAGGAGGGATTTTATGTTACTTCATACATAAAGATTGTTACCCTTCCCTTTGTATTTATGACAAACTCCAAATGAATTGAAATGGTGTATAACCAGCATGAATATATTATTAAATTACCTACTATGGGCTTGAACCTGTGAGGGGGTTTGTGCCCTCAACCCATACTGATATCAGTGTGATGGATGATGGCATTTCCCAGGAGAACTCAGCACCAGACTGAGCTCAAAGTGCCCCAAAGAGTGTTAGGTGCTTGATCAACAAACTAAAAACAAAACAAAAGAAAGACACATTTCCGCCCCCAAGAAAGTTTACAATCTAAGACCCTGGTCCCACAACTGGTAACATGTGGGCAGAAGAATCACAGAGGAGTCAGTGGGGCTCGGCATGAGTATAGCTATTAGTTCCAGGACCGGAACTAGTGTGGCAAATGAGAGCATCCCCTGAACATCGGACATTCTGGTACTTCTGGGAATGGCCTGGACCTGCCCCCACCAGCATGACCTTGCACGCTGGTGGTGCGGAGCAGCGCACCCCTTTAAACGGTGTTCTCCATCCCTTGAAGCATGATACCAGAAAAAAACATGTCCATTTTAGATCAATACTGGACAGGGGACAAACTATGAAAAAAACAGGACCTTCTGGCTTGAAACCGGACAAGTGGCCTGCCTAACCAAGACCTACGTGTAAGACGAGAGACAGTAAAATGTGACAAGGGAGATTCCTATAACTTTGTTGCCAGCCACATAGCAATGATTTAAACTAAGCCTACCAAAGGAGGCGATAGTTTCAAAATTAAAGCAGTAAATAATGGCCATGTTACTCAAGCAGCAATGGTATGAAGGAAACATGTGCAGTTTGCTTCTCAAAGGCAGCAGCTGTGCAGTCTTTGACAACTGGGGAATGGCTACAGATGACAAACACTGTTGCTACTAATATTGTATCAGCCTGCAATGCAGTGAAAATGTCCTTTAAATAGAACGTGCCATTTAGAGCCACACCAAGAACGCTGGCTGGAGCACACATTGTTCTATTGAAAGCTGTTTTTCATGAGGCCATGCTGCCCTTTGAAGTTGATTGTTCCATTTGCTGTATTTATAGCTCAATCAAATATTCTTATTGATTTGAGGATTTAGTATTTTCTTTAGTAAAGGCCTAATGAGGAAGGGTGTCTGGTTGATGCTCCAGGGAATGTGGCTGCCTGTAGGCTGATTAACGCTGATGCTGTCGGAATGTTGACCTAAAATTCTGCTGCCCTACACAGGAGCATTCTGTGTCATGCCTTTCAATATTAGATCATGGCCTAATTAGCTGGTTTTAATTGTATGAATATTACTGGCAATGAGCCTATCAGATGCAAGAAAAGATAGAACAGATTTTCTTTCTAATTGTTGTAAAAAATGTGTTACAGGCAATTGTTTAAATTCAGTTCGGTTTTAACTCATCCGAGTTTTTAGAAAGGAGATACAACCTTGTGCTTCCTATCTAAAATCAATCTCAAAATTATAGGGGTTATGATGAGACCATGTTGGGGGCAGATAATCTCATGTTCCAAATGAGGGGTTTCTTGCACCTTCCTCTTACACATCAAAAGTAAATTTTTCAAAAGTGCCTGTGAGACTTCGGAGCCTAAGTCTCATTCTCAAAAGTGACCTAAGCACTTAGGAGTGAAAGTCACATTGATTTTTTTTTTAGTGACACTTAGGATCCTACAGCTCAGATCCTTTCCATGGGAGTTAGGTGCCTACATACCTTTGAAGATCTGGGCTTAAGTCATTTATGAAATTGGAACTTAGGCTTTTAAGTCACTGAGGTGGTTTTGAAAATGTGACCCCTGATGCTGGCCACCGCCTGAGACAGGATACTGGACTAGATGGTCCAGAGGGTTTGATCCGGTTTGTCAGTTCCCAAGTTTCTATCTAATTGTCCTAAGCCTCTGAGCAGCAGAGGGATTTATATATCAAATGTGATGAAATATGCACATTACCAACAATGTACAATCTACAGGAGGTCAGAGTAGATGACACAATAGTCCCTTCTGGTCTTGGGATCTTGGACTGTGAGTAGAAGATTCCGTTGTTCTCTTATGTGACGGGCTGGAAAGGTTGAATTTTGAAACTCAGGTTGTAAGTGTTTAGGATTTTTTCCCTTCTAAGCTGTAAGAAGCTCTCCCAGGGCCAGATGCTGTCATCCTTATTCATGCTATGTATACCTTGACACACTGATTGGTGGCAGAATATAGCCTCCATTTTACCATAATTATCCACCATGCAGAAAGCTTGTAGTGAATGAAATGAGCAGGAGTTGCTTGTTGTCTTGCAGCAGGAGAAAAAGTCACATAGAGCTGTAGAACACCACTCTGGTATGAGGAAAATGTGTCTGAAGTCCGAGGGCCTGATTCTTACACTAGTGTAACAGAGTGAATGCCACTGACCTCCATGAATTTACATGAGCATAATGGAGTAGTGAATGAGGTCCATGGTAATTGGATCTTCCCATATGATAAGGGTTGAAAAGAATAAGCTTTAGATAGAGCTATTGGATTTAGTGCCTTTATCAAAATGATGCTGTTTTCTGTACCTAAATCATATAACTTAACTAGCTGTTTTCACCAAAGATGAATCAGTGCTTTCACAAATGAGCAGATCTCTGTCCTATTTGGAGACAAGAAAATGGACAATGGTTACAAAGGCTCTGTGCATACAAAGGATGTGTTTATGCTGGCATGGATTGTTCTTCTTAGTGCTACATATTTAATTTGTTTTTTGAAAATGTACTTATCATTTATATCCTAGGGAAAGATCCTGTTGCAGAATGCAGCACGTTAATTCACTCAAGTGGAGATATTTCTTAAGTGGATGAATCTTTGTAGAAATCAAACTAAAAACCTGAAATGATAGATTTAGCCACTAGAGGGTGTTTTGAAGAGAGGTCCCTGCTTAGAATGGATTTCTCTGGGTGAATGATGGTTTAACTCAGTAGTTCATTCTTCTAGCATAAGATATTGAACATGAAGTATTTTGGCTGCTGATTTGATGTATTTTTTATCCTCACTGTTTTTGGCTGGAGTGAAATTAATAAGATCCAGTGAAAATTAAAATTTGGATGCTGCAGTGCAGAAATTTATGTAAGCCAGAATTTAAGAGCTTCCGTGGAGTTCCACCTCCGTGGCATGACAGTGATGGGCCTAACCCGTGGGCTAGGTCTTAATTTTTCTCAGTGCAGCTCAAGGATGGGCAAAGATAACTATGTGTCTTAGGACTGTTCTAATTTGCACCTTTCTGCAGGACCAGCACCGGTGGCCTAAGAGCAGCGTCATAGTGTCAGCTGAATTGCTGCCAGCAGCAATTGATTTTGGCAGCAATTTGGCAGACATCCCATTGAGCTGCCGCTGAATTGCTGCCACAGGAGGTGAAAAACTACCCTCCAAATTCTGCAGCCCTAGGCGACTGCCTAGGTCGCCTAATGGGTAATACCATCCCTGCCTGTCTGCCCATAGCAAGGAGCAACTGGCATAGCAATCAGCAATTGCTAGAGCTTGTGAATGGCTTGGCCAGACTCTTTGCTCTGGAAGCAGGAAGTGGTATAGGAATTACACAGCTAAACCAGACTTTTGCCACCTGGGATTCTCCCAGAATTCTCCACCAGCTGAGCAGGGCAAAGATCTGCTGTGGATTCATTTGTTCCATCTATCCGTGTATTTTTATATCTGTAACTACAGCTGCTTCAAAGCTGCAAAGAGCCCATCTGCTTCAATGCTGTAAACCTAAGGAAATGCATTTATTGTAAGGTCACTTGGGTGAATATAAGCCAAGATTTATGTTTAAAAAATGGGCTCCTGAAGTTCCAAGTCAGAGGCCTTTGGGCAAACCCATGATATAAGGTTTGAACATAATAACAAAGGGCCAAAGAGCAGCCCAGCTTGCACGGCTCTGCAGGGAGTAATGAGGCACAAGGCTATGCTCCTGTGTGGACTATTCATGCAGTAGGTAGCAGTGCAGGGAGAGATGTAGTCTCCATGGCTCTGTTACATTCCCTCCCCACTGTGACTGTGGGTGGGGTCAGGAAGGGACAGAAGAAAGGCAGAGCGACTCTGGCACTCAGGAATGGGTGTACTGCACCACTTATAAAGCTGATGCTGGTTATTTCTCCCTCCAAGCAAGGGGAAATGTGGCAGAGTCTGAGTCACAATCTGCCTCTCCAGTTCTGCTTCCATGGCTGCACAACAGTGCACAGCGCTTGTTGCAAAGCCAC
Organism: Dermatemys mawii; assembly: GCA_007922305.1. Lineage (NCBI taxonomy): Eukaryota > Metazoa > Chordata > Testudines > Dermatemydidae > Dermatemys > Dermatemys mawii. The sequence continues at coordinate 536,339 of ML677383.1, forward strand.
AACAAAGCAAAGTCAGGCTCCTAAATCTGCATGTAGGCACCTGAGTATGAGGCTTGATTTCCAAAATCACTGAGCTCTGTTTGTTAATTTCTGCTCCCACTCGCTCTGTCAGGTTTAATAGGGCCTGAAAATAAGACACTGCCAAACCTGATACAGGCATGATTAGCCTTTGGCTACTTCACCTCTAAATTGAAATATATAAACAAAATACAGATGCGGCTACAGTATTCTTAACACAAATAGCTTGAGGTGCCGTAACTTATTACAGAAGAGAAACTGCTATACAGATACATACATCCCTAACATCTTTTAAAAAAAACAACCCTGTGCATTTTGAAGTGTATTGCTGTGCAACAGAGAAAAGGCTTTAAGCAATCCTTAAACTACCACTCCAAACAACAAGCGATCGGTGTTTTACCTCCCTTAAGAATTTCTCTCATGACAATTATCTGTTATCTTATGTACCGTTCACAATAAAAAGCTAAAACAAAACAAAGTCTAAAAGTGCCTAGTGATAAACTATTCACGTTAACAACAAAAAATAATGTTCCTTGTTTTTCTTTTATTTTTGAAGTATTTGCTTAGAAGTGCTTTTGCTGTTATATCATTAGCACAAACATAAGGATGTAATGGGCAAGATGAGTACTGTAATAGATTACTTATAGGACTGACTTTTTCACTTAAGAATGCATAAAAATGTGTAGGACCTTCTCTTAAAAAAATAGTGTGTTGCCGAGGGTGACGTGGTATAATAAGGTTAATGAGTAAAGAAATAACAGAAATCTATTTTCATCGTTCCTCACAGAACCAAATCACAGTACAGGGGGAAACAGATGCTTTGGAACCCAGCCGAGTTGCTGATCAGTAGAAGCTGATTATCTATTAATGAGAGGTTTTTAGTGGTGTACCCTGGTGTAAAAACCACTAGACTCTATTCAACGAGCCATCAGTTGCAAATTCCTTGTATATGAATCACTTGATTGATGTAAAAAATTCAAAACAGATTTTCCCCAGTGCCCTGTGGGTTGTCATGCACTAGTGCTCTCTTATCTGTTTATGTTAATGAAACAGGATTCTTCAGTAAGTAAATATGTGTAGTATTTAATTAAAGTTACTGCTGGGCTCAATGTGAGAATGTAGCCTGTATTTTTTTTCTTAGTATTATTCTACTGTAATTCTTTTTATTTTTTCACACACTTTTCCCTTCCAGCAGCCTCACTTCCTTGACAGAGGAAAGGTGATTCTCATTTTGGCTTGGTCTGTACTAGAAAGCGGTAGTGGTTAAAGTTCTGTCAGCAGAAAGCCACCAGCATAACCCATTAAGGCCCCATCCAGCATCATTGAAGCCCCCAAATGCCTTTACTTTGTGCTGGCAATATAAAAGGTGGTCCAATGACTGGGTAGGCATCAGCTGGAGTACTGGGTCTAGTTTTGGTCACTGCTGTATATAAATGACATAGCAAAATGGGAAAGGATCCAAAGATGAGTGAAAAAGATGATCAAAGGGTGAAGTGCATGCTCAGTGTGCAAAGGCTCAAGGAGGTGGATATGTTTAATTTGGAAAAGGGGAGATGAATGGGAGGACAAGATAGCAGTTTTCAAAGACTTGAAAGATTGCCATAAAAAGAAGGGGGGGAAATTGCTCTCTTTCCACAGAGGACAGTTCAAGGGGCAATGGGTTCAAACTACAACATAGTAGATTTAGATTAAATCTCAGGTAAAGCTTCCTAAGTGTAAGAACAGTAGGACAATGGAACAGACTGCCTAAGGAAGTTGTGGGAGCTCCTTCCCTGGAGGTTTTCAAAAGGAGACTGGATAACCATCTGTCTTGGATGGTTTAGACACAACAAATCCTGTATCTTGCCAAAGGGTTAGACTAGATGACCCTTGTGATCCCTTCTAATCCTACTATTATAATCCAACTATGTAAGTCCCAGGATATTAGAGGAAAAAGGTGGGTCCAACTTAAGTTGGTCCAATAAAAGATATTACTTCACCCACCTTGAGTCTCTAATGAACTTGGTTTAAAAATTCATAAGGTTGTTTTTTTTCTAAGGGATTACATTTTAGATTCAGTTTATTTGCCCTCTGGCTTCTAAGCCTTTGGGGTTCATATTTCCAAACTTTTCTCCACAACTAAGGAAGTAGGAACGACTCATTATTTTAAATGAAAGCTGAGAAACTTGCATACTCAAACTCCAAGACCTGGAGCTTTAACGAAACACCAAAGAGCATGAGTCTAGTCATAAAATCATGTGTTGACAGCACTGCAAACTTCCTCTTTTTGGATGCAAGAGGAAATCTCCTGGGGTGAATCCTGGCCCCACTGAAGTTCATGGAAAAACTCCTATCACCTCCACTTGGTCCAAGATTTGCCACCAGCCACATATGAAGGCAAATGATCACTCAAAAGTTAATGGAACGAAAGCAGTTAGTCAAACAACCATCAGGGTGAAAAAAAAATTCTAAACTTTTCAGCAAAAATTACAAAAAAAAGGCAAATCACTTTACTTTTCTTTTTGCTATAAGTGAAAAGGGCCAAATTTTGTTGAATAGTAAAACAAACAATGATTTGTTGCAAATGGATGACCCTGTTGTGTTGCTAACTCATTCTTCTGCAGAGTGGAAGATCTAACCCTGCAATAGAGATAGGAGAGTGTCACAAGCAATTGGCCTTTTAACAGGAAGGAGGTCTTAGGTTTACCAGGTGGGGCTAACTTGTCCCCTCCATGTAACTCAATCAGGCCTCAGCTAGGGAAGGGAGAATCCCAGACAGTGAGATATGGGGTGGTGTGGAAATTACAAGGACTTTTAAATTCTGTCCTTGTAAAACATCTAACCAACTGAGATCACAGTAGCATCTATGCAATCCCACAAATAAACCATTAAACCTCAAAGTGTCTATGCTCTGTAGTCCACAGATCAACCCAAATTCTGCCTTTGTACACTGTATCATCTTCCAGTGAAGTCACATGTGTACATCCAAGAGCTATTTTACTTTAATGTTTTTTTTATTTGATATATAAAGGTAAAACCAGCAGGCAATGCACATGGCTTAAATCTTGATGCTCTCTTCTTCAAACAATGAGAAGGCTGTTTGCAGGCACGGTAATTCATAAAACAGGGAGAGAGAAATGAGAACCCTTTAAATCATTAGAGAAGGAAATGTTAAATATTCCTTCACAGGGCTAGCAGTCCCCAAAGATCTTAGTAGTTTTACTGAGCAGGGACTGCAGGATTGAACCCATATTAAGACTGATACAGGCAAAAGAAGTTCAGAATATTATTATTTGCTTTAGGGTAGCACCTACAGGGAATAAGTGAGATCAGGACTAAGGAGCGCAAACACAGTAAGAGACAGTCCCTGCCCGAAAAGGATTATAATCTAAATAGATGAAGGTTTGAGAAGGAAAGTATTATTATCCCTAACGTAAAGACAGGGAACTGAAGTACAGATAGACTAAGTGACTTGCCCAAGGTGGCAGAGGAAACCAATTGCACAGTCAGGACTTTAGTCTAGATCTGCTGAGTCCCAGTCCAGATCAGAACCACAAGATCAGCCTTCCACTCTGGAAGTAGCAAAAATAAGGTGACTCCCTTACTCTGGTGCTGAAAAAGGGCCCAGTCCTGTGAGGTGCTGAGGTCTTCTTGGAAGGCTCCCAGCACTATTCAGAATCAGTCCTGAGGGCAGGCAAAAGAGGCAGCATGAGACGATGAAACATCAAAGACCAAATTGCTTTACTTTTCTCTAACAGGAAGATAATACAATTACTTGTGATCCTTAAGCTTAGTGACTGTTGCGAAACTTTAAAAGGAGAATCCAAGGTGATGGCTGCTGCATCACTTCATATTTTTTTTAAGAGAGTGTGCTCCTTAATTCACAATCCTCTCTGATCATTCCTCCAGACTTTCCATAAGAGATGTAGCATGATGATCTTATTTTTTCCTTCTCTTCTCCAACTGTTTCCTTATCCACTATAGATGCTACGGTATTTTAAGAGCTTAATGAGAAGAATGACCTCTTTCAGAATGACTGCATTAGAGGATATGCCTGAGGAGGCTGCTTCAAAACCAAGAGGATGTTTCTATCTATTGCTCAGACTGTGTCACTTTGTTTCCTAAAGACATAAGTGAGTAAAGATGCACTAGCTGTGAGATTCACAATGTAGATTGGGGAAGGGGGAGGGAAGGGTAGAACAAATAGGGACACACAGACAAGTTAAGATCCCTCTCCATATAATGAGAAACTGCTTAACATTCCTTTGTGTGTTATATAGAACATATACAGACAAAAATGTTCTGTATAATCTTTGATATACACTGGCATAACTCCATTGACTTTGTTGGTATCATTCCTGATTGACCCCAGCGGAAATGAGAACAAAACCAAGCCCAGTATAGATTCCAAGGCCAGAAAGGACAATTGTGATCATTTAGCCTCACCTCCTGTATAACACAACCCATAGAACGTCACCAAAATAATTCTTAGAGCAGATCTTTTAGAAACACATCCAGTCTTGATTTAAATATTGTCAAAGATGGAAAATCCCCACAACCCTGGGTAAATTGTTCCAATGGTTAATTACCCTCCCTGTAAAACATTTACACCTTATTTCCAGTCTTGGGTTATCTAGCTTCAACTTCCAACTGAAGAGCCCGTTATTAAATATTTGTTCCCCATGTTGGTACTTATAGGCTGTAATCAAGTCTCCTCTTGACCTGCTCTTTGTTAAACTAAACAGATGGAACTCTTTGAGTCTGTCACTATAAGGCATGTTTTCTAATCCTTTAATCATTCTCATGGCTCTTCCCTGAACCCTCTCCAACTTATCAACATCTTTCTTGAATTGTGAACGTTATTAAAATGTGGCACAGCAGTGGTCATACCAGTGCCCAATGCAGAGGTAAAATATCCTCTCTTCTCTTACTCAAGATTCCCCTGTTTGTGCATCTCAGGATCGCATTAGCTCTTTTGGCCATAGCATGGTGCTGGAAGCTCATTTTCAACTGATTATCCACCATGATCCCCAGATTTCTTTTGGAGATTCTGGTTCCCAGGATAGAGTTCCCCCAGTGAACTAGCCTCAGTTGTTAGTCACTCTTAAGCTCCTGTATGTTCCCTGCTTAATTTTACTTCTGGTGTGTGATAGAAAGGGTTCCTTTCTTTTAACTTTATTATGATGCATATGGTACAAAACTGAGGCAATGCATTACTTACTGTGTCCACGGTTTTCAGCTGCCTTTCTCTCAATTAATGAATATGATTACTATACTTAGATAAAGTAGAAACAGCCCTATCACAGTGGAGTCTACTGGAGCTTTGTTTATATCTTTCTTTTCCTTCAGGATTCGTTTAAACCTTGCTCTCTCCTTTTTTTTCAGTCCCACTATCCATGCTGTACATATTTGGTGCCTGATGTGGGCCCCTGCAAAAACTACCCACTAAGGGCAAATGATGGCTGAGGTGGTGTTGATACAGGAGAGTGGAAGGTAAAGATCCTCTCCCCACGCCACCATGCAGGAATCAGCTATAATCTAACTGTGAAGTACGTTAGTGGGGGAGCTGGAGCTTGTAAGGCTCCATGCTGTAGAATCCTGGGCCGAGACCTCATCTCCTGCTCCCCTGCACAGAGACGAGCCCTGACAGGGTTAAGTGGGGTGAGCTGGTGCAACTTGCTAAAAGGGTAAGGAAGAGCCATTGTATAGCATGCTCCCCTTGGTGCCCATTATCCATGCATAATATCTTCCAGCACAGCACTTGCTCCTTGTGTTCTCTCGTTGTTCTAGAACTATAATTCAGCCCAAAGAGTATGGGCCAAAATCCAATAGGAAATCTAGAATTCTATTCCCTGTGTGGAGTGATTGGGGGCCACATTAGGATGCTTCTGTGAAGAATTCTTTCCTCAGGCTACTTGCTAAACATGTGATAATATAGTTCCCTTGACCAGAGCAGATAGCCTCCAGTGTCCAAGCTGACCAGATGAATGCTCTAACCTTGAGATAGTATGTGATCCTTGTTTATTCTCTTGTGTCTCTGATGCTCACACCTTGTTGTAATAATTAATATAGAAAAAGTTCTTATCTGGGAGGAGATGGCTTGAAAACTCTATTTGAGACAAGAGAATTCATGTAATCTCTCCTTCTTTCTTCTTCTTCTTCTTCTCTCTTTCTCTCGCTCTCTTTTTTTAAAACCAAAATCAAGTGAAGGGTAATTTTGCACAATTATTTCTATAACTAAAGCATAATGTAATACCCCAGAAAATCTGCAGGGCTAGATTCTATCATTCCAATGTATTTTTTCACAGAAGGCTCCCTTATTGCAAACCCAAATACAACCTGCATATTGTCTTTCATTATTAGGCTTAAATATGAATGATTACACTATGATCCTAACCACCATAGCATTCTACCTACCTACTGAGTACCTACAGCTCGTACTGAAGAAGGAGAAACATTGGTGGAGCAGGTGCAGCTAGAATTCATGTGTGTAAGGAGTCTGACTTAAATCACTTCTGAATTTATCCCAGTCTGTTTCAGACCCAGTGGTTTGGGGAGCTGCACTTAGGACAGCAAAACTTGGTAGACTTCTTATCTCAGTCCATGCCTAAATGTACAGTTAAATCCTAAATCTGCAATTCACTTGTTGAGAAGTTCCACTCTAAAATCTCTGGAAGCGGGAATTATTTCAATTTTTGTGGAACCCTGTTATAAAGTCACAGTGACCTTGTCTTTTCTGCCTTGTTCTCTATGTGCTAGAGGGTGATTAGCAAGCAGTTGAAAAACCTAGTCAAAGAGGCTGGAATAAAAAACTTTATTTAATTCTGTTGTGAAACAGCAGGGTAAAGAACTGCAGCTGCAAACGAACCTGTTCTTTGCAATAGCTAAAGTTCTGGCACAAAGACAGATACAGTGAGAACAAGAGTGAGTTGCACAGTTATGCCAATGTAATACAGAAAGATTAATGCAATTACCATTGCTTGAAACTGGGATTTGGAGGTCAGCATTCACATGTGGACTTCTTAAAATGATGCCCAAAGCCAGCTGGATACTCCAGTTAGAATTTTAGAAACATAAAATGGGCATTTATGTGTAATGGTTGATTTGAGTGTGGGGTTAGAACATTTCATTAAGAGCTGCTTGAAGATTGGACTCCTTAAGTAATTACTACTAGGACTCACTAATGTTTTATATTGTGTGTGTATGCAATGAATAAATGGCACCGTGTTTTTGTTTACATAAGTACAGAATTTTCACTGTTGTGAGCCATGTTCAAAAGAGTCGTCCCCCAATGTGATATCAATACAGAAAGAACAGGAGTATAATTATTGCTAGTCAACATGGTTTTATGGAAAATAGGTCTTGTCAAACAAACCTAATTTCATTCTTTGAGATTAGAAAAGTTTTGGTTGATGAAGGTAACTGTGTAGGTGGAGTATTTTTTGCCTTTTGGAAGGCATTTGACATAGTATTGTATGATACTATTATTTAAAAACTAGCATGATACAGAATCAATAAAGTGGGTGTTAAATGGACTAAGAACAAGCTAAGAGACAGATCCCAAAGTAGTCGTCAATGGGGAATCATCACTGGATGAGGTCATTGCTGTTAGGTTCTGCAGGGAATGGTACTAGGCCTGATGCCATTCAACAGTTTCATTATTTGGAAGTAAATATAAAACCATGGCTGGTAAAATTTGCAGATAACACACAGACTGAGAGAAAGGCAAATAATGATGAGGACCAGCAGCTATACAAAGGGATCAGGATCACTTGTCAAGTTGGGTCCATTCAAATCAAATGTGTTTTAATATAGTCAAATGCAAGGTTATACATCTAGTGACAAAGAGAGCAAGCTGTCCCTGTAGAGCAGAGAGCTGTATCCTGAAGAGCAGTGACTTGGGAGTTTGTTCCAGTGGTAAAACCACCTCACTTTTAAAAATTTGTACCTCATTTCTAATTGTACGTGTTCAGCTCCTAGCCATTGTTATGACTTCCTCTGCTAGATGAAAGGGCTCTTGAATGCCTGGTATTTTCTCCCTGTGAAGGTACTTATACACTAATCACATAACCTCAACAGATTGAATTCAATGTGTCTCAGAAAATGGCTCTTTTCTATACCCTCTCTGGTTTTACAAAGTCCTTTTAAAAAGGCAGACACCAGAACTGCAGGGCCACAGAGGTTTCTGGGGCCCCGGGCAAAATCTGAAACTGAGGCCTCCTACCCTTCCACACACACACGCACAAAAAAATGGAGATAAAGTTTAAGGGGAAGAGAAGGGCCTGGGGATCAGAAAGGACCCAGGCCTGTGGGGTCTTAGTTATCCCTGTTGGGACAGGCAGGGCTCTGTTCCGCATGCAGCCAGGGGCACATGCCATCAATATAACACTATCTATAGGTTTGCCGGAATGAATCCATTAGTACTGTTTTATATTCAGTATCCCACAAAGCCTAGAGCACTGTGGAATTCTGCATTCATATGAATTAATGCCTAAATTATGACAGAGTCATTTGTTATCGCCTATGTTACATGTCTGTAGGGTTTAAATGTTTCACTCACCTTTTCCTGTATTAGTAATGACACCTAGAATCAAAAGTATTCCACTAAACTGTAGTCACTGCCATCATCAAATGACATAAGAAACACTAGAATATACTATCATTAGCCTTTCAAGATGGAGATGGGGTTAACTAAGGTCACTGGTCAGGGTATAATGCTCAGTGGGCCCTTAGGCAGATTATAGCACAAAGGTGATGCCAGTGACAGGTCTGAGGATTCTGACAATGAATTCAGAGATCCTGTCAGGGAGTGTGGGGATCATGTCTTAAAATGAGATGAATAGGAATCAATGAGTATGCAAAATCCATTTATGCCAAGGATTTAGGGCCTACGTGCAAATTTTGAATGGGGTTGCTTGCATGTTCATTTTTTCTTCAACCTAGAGAATCTAAGCTTTAATTTTAACGAAACTGTTAGCTCTTCCGCCAACCATGATAGCCTCCAAAAGACAAACTGTTGTCTTGAAGAACCTGCAGAGACACTAAAATAATGCTAAGAAGTGTGAAGTCCTCTACTCCATCCCCTTCATGCTAATGAGAAGCTGAGAAGTTAAATTATGTCTACTTAAATACCATCTCTGTAATCACTTCACTCCTGATGGTCCTATTAGAACACATTCAGTTAACACCTGGATATATGTCATGTCCTGGTGTTCAACTGAGATGAAAGTAGTTTGCCTAGCAATAAGGCTGCAACTCTGGAATGTGCAGGCAGTTGAATACTAAAAACCCCCCAGCAGATAGAGAAGTATTCTGTGTACTTATATGGCTCCCTAAGGCTGAGGTCCTAAATTTTTAATACGCTTGCCCTCACAACACCCCTGTGAGGTAGGGAAGAGTCATTATTCCCATTTTACAGATGGGGAAGCCAGACACTGAGAAGGTAAGGGCTTGTCTATATGGCACCACGAACCGTCCATTCTAACTGCCCTGTTTAGACAGCTAGTAAAAGCTAAAAGGTACCTAGTGCACAGTAACATACCCCTGTTTGAAACAGGACTACATCGATGCAAACTAGATACCTTTTCATTTGTTCCAGCAGAGTCTACACAAAGCAGTTAGAATTCTACATGCTAGAGCACTCTGTAATTCACACCCTCCATAGACTGGTCTACAGTGTCATGTAGACAAGTCCTAAGTGCCTGTATCAAAACTGGGAACTGAACTTTAGTCTCTCAAGTCCCCGACTAGAACCTTAACCAGGAGATCATCCTGCCTCTATTCTTTCTTGAAATAATTTTATTTAGTATTGGATATCTTCAAAATGCTTTGCAAATATAAACTTGCATAGTATCCTTGCAAGATAGAGATGAGTAATTTGTTGTTCACCTTTTAGAAGTGAGTAAACTGAGAACGGAGGAATTGAAATTTACCCAAAGCTCCATGTCAAGATTAGAACTCAGGATTTCCGGGTTCCTTGCTATAACTAGTAGACACATTGGCACTAATTTTGTTCCTGTAGTTGCAGTATAGTCCTAAAAGACATCTTCTAATGGGCATTAACTTGGATTGAAAGTTGTGTGAGTTTTGGGGTGTGTGACACTAGCCTAATTCACAGGCCCACAAGTGGTGGGTGAGAAAAGGGTTGGCCAGAAATTGATAAAATTAATCTTCTACAGATTTCCTGAAACTAAGGCTAAAATTGTAAAATGTAGATGTCTAAAGGTAGGCACCATTAGATACCGATTTTAAAGGGGGCCTTGCTTTCAGAGTTGCTGAGCACAATATCAGCATAGACAATAAAAATCTGTTTGCCATGTCAAAAGGCGGAATTTGCATTTTTACAGAGAATCTTGACTTTTTATATTTTGTGAAAAAATAAAAACATATTAACGATTAACTAAATTTTACTGGAAGTCACTTATTCAATGTGTGCAATCTCCCCCTCTTATGGTTGAGTTTCGAATACTCTTTGAATTTACGTAGCTAGACATACTTCAATAAACTGCTTCCGGCGTGTAGAGGTTACTCAATGGCATATTTGGGGTTGTGTTTTAATGCATCTCAAATTTCACTTCAGCCTCCAGATGGAAGTAATTAAAGTTATAAAAATATGTCAAAAACTTTAAACAATCACCCCTAAAGACTGTGTCACTCAGTTTGGCAAGAACAAATTTCATGTTGATGGTAATGTGATGTTCCGAACTGTATGCAGCAAGGCTGTAGATTATGTTAGAAGGCAGACAGTTGTAGAACACATGGAAAGCGCTAAATATAAAAAATGAAAACAAGAGGCTGTAACAGCAGGGCCATCAACAACAGTAAAAAAACAACAACAATGCACTGTGAATGGATCATTCCAGCGTTTTACAACCAGCATCTCTGAAATTCAAGGCACTTTTATTTCTCTGTCTAACTTAGGTGCTCATCTATGGATGGGTACTTAAGTTAGAAAGTGTATGTCCTAACTTTACGTCATATTGAAACTGATTATCAGGAGAGAAAATTATTTTCTATTAAATGAATTTTAGTGCAGCATTCACAGACTGAAAAACAAAACAAACAATAATACAGGTTTCCAAGAAGCACTAGTAGCCGAGCACCGAAATCGCTTCGCTTACGTAAATGATAAAGATTCAAACAGTCTTCTGCAGGAAGTTTTAGGCAAGGAGTATAGGCATAAAACTCATGAAATAAGGGTAAAATCTAACTTGGAGTTTGATTTAATTTATTCCTGGACTTGGCAGGTAGTAAAAGGAGCTGTGCCTGTGAGAGCAAGTATATTGAACTGGATTCTTCTATAGGCAACAAGCTCATTTGCCTAAAACTTCCTGCAGAAGGTGGGTTGAGTCTTTATCATTTACATAAGCTAAGTGATTTTTGTGTCGGGCTGTTAGCACTTCTTGTCTTAAGGGAAAAGCAATTCAGAAGAAGGGATTCAAAATGTAGGTATAAAGATGAGAGTTGAAGTAAATAGTTGTGCTTAAATGGGACAGAAATGGTACATAGCCCTTTCTGCTGGCCCTTTGTACTAGGATGAATACCATCCATCGTGAACTTGACTGTGTTGGAGACACCTGCCTGTCTGTGTCCGCAAAGATGGGATTCTTCTTGGAAGCAGAGCAAAGCATGAGTGACAACTGTGCATACTTATCTGAACTTGCCAGTCTGATTTCAGTGGTGACAAAATGAGAGACTGTCCAGGCCAATGACCATGTTCGATACAAACTTTGTCAGAGTTTCATTATAATACACAAAAAAGACATGCCCACAGAGCATGTAGGAGTATAACATAAAATGCTGGTGTTTGAAATGACTTGCTGGTGCTTTGATATATTTATAGCCAGTCTTACCTAGATTATGATCTGTTCCTCCCCTCTGGAACAAGAGGCATGTGGATTCTTAATTTTGTTCTAAAGTTTCTTCCTGTCTCCTGCCCCCAAGTCATGTGATTGTTCAGTCCTTTGGACACACCATTACATGACATACATCTTTCACTATTATGGAAGTGTTTGAATTTTCAGCCAAGTGCAATCTAATTAGCTGAATGTTCATAGGTTTATACCAGGCTTTTAAGAATCATCTCCAATGAGATTTACCTACCTAACACTTACCTCCATTTGCAGAGTAGTCTTTCCTAATACGTACTAGAGCTGCAGAAATATCTCCTTTTATCTCCCACCCTGCCCCCACAAAAGGCAATGATTATTCATTCAGCATGTAAATCATTTCACTTCCTCATTGGGTTTGCTCACTATAGACTTACCAGAAAAGGAATTTACAGGCAAGAATATTAGTAATAACACCAAATGTTAAGTGAGTATTGCAGAATGTTCAAGGTAAACAAAAATTAAACTAATTATTGTGAGTTTTCATAGTGGAGACCTGGCTGAATCTAAGAATTCTGCTTACCCAGTTCAGCATCGGAAACAAAACTTTGATTTTTGTCCGATCAAAAACTACTGGGCCAGATCTTCAGCTGGTGTAAGTCAGCATAGCTCCATTAAAGTAATAGAGGCATTCCTATTATCCTCTGAGTGGTAATATTCTCTTGTAGGCATTTGGGGGCAGAGTTTTAAAGCGATTTAGGCACCTAAACATTCAAGAAGGTGCCTTGTGTGATCTTTTTTCCATAGGTGCCTAACTCCCACTGAAATCTGGTGCTTTGTTCTTGCTGTTCCACTCAGTATAACCTATATGGAGGTTAAAGCATTATCTCTGGACATTTTTCCATGTTGTTTCTCTTGGAATCCAGTCAATCACAGAATTAGAGAATCATAGATTATCAGGGTTGGAAGGGACCTCAGGAGGTCATCTAGTCCAACTCCCTGCTTAAAGCAGGACTAACCACAACTAAATCATCCCAGCCAGGGCTTTGTCAAGCCTGACCTTAAAAACCTCTAAGGAAGGAGATTCCATCACCTTCCTAGGTAACCCATTCCAGTGCTTTACCACCCTCCTAGTGAAAAAGTTTTTCCTAATATCCAACCTAAACCTCCCACACAGCAACTTCAGCCCTTTAGTCCTTGTTCTGTCCTCTGGTACCACTGAGAACAGTCTAAATCCATCCTCTTTGGAACCCCCTTTCAGGTAGTTGAAAGCAGCTGTCAAATCCTCCCTCATTCTTCTCTTCTGTAGACCAAACAATCCCAGTTCCCGCAGCCTCTCCTCAAAAGTCCTGTGCTCCAGGCCCCTAATCATTTTTGTTGCTCTCCGCTGGACTCTTTCCAATTTTTCCATATCTTTCTTGTAGTATGGGCCCCAAAACTGGACACAGTACTCCAGATGAGGCCTAACCAATGTCAAATAGAGGGGAACAATCATGTCCCTCGATCTGCTGGCAATGCCCCTACTTATACAGCCCAAATGCCATTAGCCTTCTTGCTAACAGGGGCACACTGTTGACTCATATCCAGCTTCTCATCCACTGTAACCCCTAGGCCCTTTTCTTCAGAACTGCTGCCTAGCCATTCGGTCCCTAGCCTGTAGCAGTGCATGGGATTCTTCCGTCCTAAATGCAGGACTCTGCACTTGTCCTTGTTGAACTGCATCAAATTTCTTTTGTCCCAATCCTCTAATTTGTTTAGGTCCCTCTGTATCCTGTCCCTACCCTCCAGTATATCTACCATTCCTCCCAGCTTAGAGTCGTCTGCAAACTTGCTGAGGGTGCAGTCCACATCATCCTCCAGATCATTGATAAAGATATTGAATAAAACTGGCCCCAGAACCGACCCTTGGGGCACTCTGCTTGATAACGGCTGCCAACTAGACATGGAGCCATTGATCACTACCCATGGAGCCCGACGATCCAACCAGCTTTCTATCCACCTTATGGTCCATTCATCCAGCCCATACTTCTTTAACCTGCTGGCAAGAATACTGTGGGAGATCATATCAAAAGCTTTGCTAAAGTCAAGGAATAGCACATCCACTGCTTTCCCCTCATCTGCAGAGCCAGTTATTTCATCCTAGAAGGCAATATGCTTCTTTAATTAGCTATAGTAACTTTCATTGGATCAGAGTAAGCATGTACACACGCAAAAAAGGTAAGAAGCAGAACAAATTAGATAAGTAGGTCTTTATTCACAAGGTGCATCTGAAACCTCTTTATTGCTGAGAGTAGACTCAGCTAAATCTGAGGAGGAGTAGCCTGCAAGTCTATTGAACTCTCCACCCCAAAGATTCCAGACTTTACCACATTTCTTATAGCTCCACCACCCACACGTGTGAAGTTAATGGTACATTCTGTTTCTGCTTACTGACTATACCAGTGCAATAAAAAAGAAAAACTAGACACACAAAAATCAGCTTCAGAAAAACGAACCACACAGTAAAGAGATAATTTCACAAAAGGCTATCAGATCTCTCTAGAAATAAATGCTGTATCGTGTCCCTTTTTTTTCCTGCTTTTGTATCCTGGTTTGGTGTTCACACTCTTCATAACTGAGCTGTCTGTTCCTACATATGTTTCAGCTGCTTCTGTGTTCCTATGCTTGATGTTTTGTTATGAGATGCTGGTTAAAATCCTCTTAAAAATCAGAGTCTCACCCCATGCATGACATATATATAAAGACATCTTCCACTTGACCTTGTCATCTAGACCTCTCAGGATTCCTTGAAATGCTGTGCTTCTCACTTTTTCAGTGAACCACGTACATGAGGGGCCTGCATGGTTTCTTGACACCTTCACAGCCAGCACAGATTATAATTGTAAGTATTTCTTGCACATAGTGAACCAACTCCCAGAATGTTTCCTTCCATTCTCTCTCCTGCAGAGCAAAGCTACTGATCTTGTTATCAGTCTGAAGGCAGAGCCTCGGCTAGTGTAAATCAAAGTAGATCTATGGGCTCAGTACAAGAATCACTGGCTGAAATTCTATGGCCTGTGTCATTCAGGAGTTCAGACCAGATGGTCTCATGGTCCCATCTGCCCTTAAAATCTATTAATTTCACTGGAGAAACCACAGTTTTCATCAACTGAAGATCTGACTCAATATTACTAAATGTTTTCCCCATGATGCGAATTTCTGAAATCCACTTACTAGCTCAAACTTTTTTCCTAACTGGTGGTAAATATAAAGCTTTTCCGCTCGATGAATACTAAAAGGTCAAAGATTTATCCTGTATTTGCTCTTACATACACATACAATATGTCTAACTCTTTTGGGTAACTATTTTCTTGTATGCTTTTTAGGATAATCTACCAGTTTCATCTCAGTTTTAACTTCTCTTGAAATTATCATATTATTTTGTTCTCTGTTAAAAAATTGTGGAATCTTAGAGTGGTACATAATAGGATACTTAGATATTTTTAACCCATTCAGATATTTGGAGAATGTTAAGAGTACTAAATCAAGCATTGTCTAGACCAATATTTTTGTTCACAATGCAAGATTTTAAAATCATTTCATCCTAATTTTATTCCTTATTAGACAAAAATTGTTGATATGGATGTTAAAGTTGAGGGCAAAATTTTACAGAGTAATTTAGGGTAAAAAACAAGTAGCATAATCTTAGAAAATTCAAGGTTTAGTTGAGGTTAAATTTGAAAGAAATCCAAACCTATTAAGATATGGAAAGGCAAAGTTAAGGTACCCAAACAACCTTACTTCTGCTCTTTAGGAGCATCCTGCAATAACAATACACTTATAATAAATGCCTTTACAGTATGTAGTCTCAGTTAGATTAATCTGACTTTCAAAAACACATTGGATTATCCCCCTGTCACTCAGTGTCATTATAGGGCATGATTAAGGTTATTTAAGCATCTTAACTGTCCAAAGAGTTCAGCATTGCGCTGCACCCTGAGCAATCATGTACACTATTTATACCAGTGCAAAGTAAATGTAAAATATCAGGCAACTATACTAGACATAGGGCAATAGGGAATCAGGCCCAAAGAGCAGAGTAGGATCAACTGTGGAGGAAGGATAATGGCTGGGGTCAAAGAACAGAGGATGAAGAGGAGTAAATATTTGAAATTATCATCCACCTCCTCTGTTAATCCCCCCCTCCAAAAAATCTTTCTTAAAAAGTATAGTACTTGGGTTTCATATTTTCATACAAGAAAATATGAAACTCAAGTTCTGGGTGTACAAAATCTATAACTAGTAATTTAACAGCTGATTGGAGAGCTCTGATTTAGATGGTTCCCAGAGATATAATTGTAACATTAGCCAAGGTACAATCTGGGCTGTTGAATGGCTCTGTCCTCTCAATTCTCCATCCTGAAGTGCCTTTTACGCTGCTTTGCAACCATTCCTGGTCTGCTCACACATAGCTTCCAGCATGTAAATTATTTCCAGCTATATTGTCTGAGTGCTATGGCCAGCCACTCCTGAATCACACTGCAAAGCAACACCAGCGAATTTCCAGTCCTACACTCTCCCCCTGCACCCGAAATGTGACTTCTTCTGCCTAGCTTCTCCTGGACAATACAAATTCCTATAAGGTCTGTCATTTATTAATAGAAGATCCTGTTATCTCAAATGCAGTTTCCCAAGCATTTCAGTCCAAACACAGTGGTCTAGATAAAACAATAAAACAAGTTTATCGATTACAGAAAGATAGATTTTAACTGATTACAAGTCATGAGACATAAAAGTCAGAATTGGTTGCAAAGAAATAAAAGGTAAAACAAAACTAAACCTAACCTCACAAGCAAAGTGAATTCAAAGCAAAGATGTCTCTCACCACATGTTCTAGCGGTCTTACTGGCCGAATTCCTTTCTGCCAGGGTCCTGCCTCAGTCCAGTGATGTTTCATTTGTTCTTTAGGTGTTATCACTGCAATGAGTAGAGATGAATGGAGAGAGAAGTTTTGAGCATCTCTTCCCCATTCTTTATACCTTTCCTCTTCTTTGAGAATCATCTCCAATAGGGCTCAAGAGACAGACAAACTGCGAGGATGGGAACCTCCAGCTGTTTCTTTGCCAAGATGTAAATTTCTTGCTCACAGCCTTTTTCCTGCCAAAGAATATCCACTTAATCAGGTGAGGGTCCATTTGATTTTGTTGACACCTTCCTGAGGTGTTAGTGTGCCTTTTGTCACAAAGGAACTGGTTTGTGGCTGTTTTCTAAACTTGGAGCATGTCTCAGTAAAGTCATACAGTACAATTTTATAACTTTACATACAATAGTGCTGCACATATTTTACCAGGACAGTAATGATCAGCAAATCAGGAGTTTTCAGATGATACCTTTAATAAGGCATAATTTGTACAAAATTTATCACAACCTTGAAAAAAGAGGTTCACATAGGGATACAGACTGTCACAATAATATATTTACCATACTTAATAACTTCATTAAATATAACCTCTCAATCCCCAGGGAAGACGACCTTCCTTTTAAAACACACAGAGGAGGAAGGGTTGGCCATATTAATAAGTAACTCCATGAATTTATAATATTATTGAAACAATCAGTAAATGTTATCACAGCCAGAAATATCTCTTCCATAAGTGCTAAGAATAGGACAAAGACATCCATTAAATCTAAATTTTTAATCATACTTAGCATGTTTCACCTTTATGGAAGCAACTACCTATCTTCTCTCCCGGTTTACTGTGAAATTTAAGGCACAGCTTGCTAGCTGTTTCACCACCTGTTGAACTGTAATAATGCATAGCATTTATCCGGGCTATCCAGTAGCAATATTACACTTCAGCTCACAGACGGGTTGGAATTTTGCTAAACAAATCATTTGTTCTGCTCTGGTCGCTTTCACATTAGTAATTCAACAGCAATTTGCTCTCTTACTAGCTAGATGAAATTTTTGTCACCAGATACAATCCTCCTTGTCTGGGATCATAAATAATAGGTTACGGGAGTGTAATATATAAATATTTTACTAGCCAGGGAATTTATATTATTTTTTGTAAACTGGAACGGAAGAAGTTGTCTGTTTTGAATAAATTCTGTGAGTATTTAGAATATTTTTATAGTTCAATGCTCTCATTAGAATGCTCAGGAAAACATGGGGGAGGTGGTGGAAAAAAACAGGAATATAAATTCTTGACATTGCAGATTAACCCCCTGCCCCCAGTCATGTGAATATGCAGAGTGTCACACATTACTCCCGGGCTTTATTTTAATTCTTTGACTGTCTCTAGTATCACAGCCTTGTGGGCAAACCTTGAACAGCTGTAGAATAGCTAAATTCTCACTGAAACGCTGCTGGTTGGTGAGTCACTACAACAAGCAATATCAGAAAGAAGAGAACCTAAAATATAATTATTCATTTTCTCCCCACCCTTCCATCCTGCCTTCAACTCCAAATGCTTTCTTAAAAATATATTCACTCAATGGTGAAAACCACTCTTCTGTGTCCTGTGGCTTAAATTCTGTAGGTGCCTAGAAATTAAATGATATTTAAAAAAACCCAAAACCTCCAAATTTGTTGACAGCATAGGCAACCATCTCTCGCTACTTTACCTAAGAGTCTCTTAGTAATTTTTAATAAGATTACTGCTAGTCCTGGTCTTTAGGATTACAGTGCCATAGGTAAAGAAAAATGCCATTTTGATTTCAAAAGAATGTAAAGAATGAGCAAACAAAGAAGTGAAATGGTCTTTTTTATGAAATAACTATAAGGTTTAATCAAGATAACATTGGAAAGTCATTCGCAAAACCCCATTTTTTTCTGCTTTTAGGAAAACTATGAATGAATTTTTGTGTGTGCAATGCACTGAATATCAAACATAATAAGAAAATTTGGATTCCATCATCAATAACTCTCTATTTTCCAAACTGACACTTTGCTATGACATTGCTGGACAACTTTTGACTCTAGATAGGCAGCACTGCAAAGCAGAAATTATCTCTTTTGTTTTAATTACTATCCAACGATGATCATCTGTCATAGATGATAACTGTGAGATGGGGACTCCTCATGATGCGAGTGAATGGATTGGCTACTAATGTTATAATGTCTTGAATTCATATGATGTTTTGCATCCAAAGAGATCCCCGAATGTTTTGCAGACTGGGGTCTTAATTTTAAATCTGAGTAAACAATTCTGTATTTGAGAATGCAAATAATTTCTTGGGCCCAAATATGAGTTTTCTATTAATATTTATTCAGTTTTTATTGCAACAGCACAAAGGAGTCCAAGTCATAGACCAGCACCCTATTGTGTTGGGCGCTGTACAAACAGAACAAGATGCTTAATTCAGTATCCTAACTATATGTGTCTTGTTGAAGCAATAAAGCCCCATCAAGTATTGGCTGAAATTGCTAGAGGCTCCATTCTGTGGTCCCTATGCACACAACCTCCCTTGACTTCACTGAGAGTTCTGTGTGCTTGTAGATGCAGTTCATAGGTACATAGATTACAAAAGAGAGAAGTGTCCTTATTCCCACTTTATGCCAAACAAAGTGCTTTGAGATCTATGATGCAAAGCAGTATATAAGAGCTGGTATTATTTATGCAAATCTCAGAGCCTTCTCTTTGTTTCCAAAACAACTTTCTTATATTTAAATGTTCAGATTTAATCACAAAACTGAACAGTGCCAAGCAACATAATGTAGCAGATACCAGCCTAAGAGTAAGGCAATCTGGGCTCAGTTCCCTGCTCTGCCACTAACTTACTGTGTAACCTTGAGCAAGTCACTCTACCCCCCCATGCCTGTTTCCCCACCCATCTGTTGTCTGTCATAGCTGTTTAGACCAGGAGTCTCAAACACACAGCCCACGGGCCACATGCGACTCGTGGGGTATTTCCTGCGGCCCACCAAGCACCCTGTGCCCCCCAGAGTTATTTCCCGCAGACTGCCATGGTCCCCTCCCCCCACACCTCCTCCCCTCAGTACGCTGCGTCCCCACTCCTCTGCTTACCTCCAGGCACTTCCAACTGTCAAACAGCTATTTGGCAGCACTTAGCGCTTTCCAGGAGGGATGGGGGAGGAGTGGAGAGCTGCGTGCTCAGGGGAGGAGGCAGAGAAAAGGCGGGGGAGGGGCAGGGATTTGGGGAAATGGTTGAAATGGGGGCAGGGAAGGGGTGGGGTCTCATGGAAGGGGTGGATTGAGGAGTGGGGGGCTGGGTGTCAGTGATGCGGTCCTGG